>CAADRB010000053.1:343841-510667 GCA_900708905.1 Hymenolepis diminuta | reverse complement strand
AGGAGTGGGTTCTGCCCCATCTACTTTTATATCAAGATATATTGCTGGTAGGCGATATAGATAAATTACAAACTTTGCAGTTATGTTTCGGCACCATTTATACGATATTTTGTTAATGAATTTATATTACGTTTTGAAAGATTGGTAGATTAGCTACAGGAAATGTCAAATATCCCAAATGGGACTAGTTGAAAAATTGCGGTTAGACCGTTTTAAACAGACATTATAAAAGTGAATTTTGTGTTTAATTCATAATTAAACTAAATTTTTAAACCTATACGTAATAAAATTATATAAACCTGGAGTTATAATAAATAAGACTATGGATCTTTAAATTCCTAGCAATCAAGACTGTGATGAAATATGCACTAAGTGAGGAAGCGTAAAAACGGGTATTATTTCCTTTTGTCTCTATTGAGTAATTGAATTTGCCTATCAGATGTTACTTTTTCATCTTCCTTTCATTTCATCACTCAGAATGTGGCCATCTTAATACTAAATAATTTTTTAATAATTATTAAAACTTATGCTAAGGCAAAAAATATGTTTGTACGTGATAAAAATAAAACGTTACAAAAATATGCAGTTAAATATGAAATATGTTGAGGATAAAGTCAGATTATTATAAGAATATCATCTCGTTTGACTTTGGGTCCTGATTGCAAAATACCAACAAATTTGAAAGATCACTTTTCACGCTGCCAAAGCCAAATTTCATCATCTCCCCTCCCCTCCCCTCCCCTCCCCTCCACTAGCTACCTTGGACATTTTAGCTCCCGATGTCTAGTGCCTAGTAAATTAATCTCACTTCCTCTTTTTAATACTTCAATAGAATTGCAACGATCTATAGTGTTTAACATAACTATTACCATAACCAAGCTTAACAAGTTTTACAGAGCTAACGAAACCTAGTTCTCTAATAATATTAACTGCTCAATGCTTAGTTTGATATTAAATTAATGAATATGTTTTAATATTATATCTAATTCAGGCACAAGATGAGGACCAAAAAATGGAGATATCAGCTCGTGGAAGTGCGAAAAGAAAATCATTTAAACGCTTCTGGCAAAGGGCCTACAATGCAATAAAAAATGACTCCTTAAATAAATATGTAAGTCATTAATCTTTCATTGTTCTATGTGCATAAGCACTTTAATGCGCATACACCCATAAAATTGCCTGAAGAAACGTAAGTATTCGAGAAGAAAGTGGAAAGGATGGAAATTCGACCCGAAGGAAATGATATAAAGTAATACACAAGTAAGTTGTAGAAGTTTAAAATCGACTTCTACATAGAAAACATTGTGTGTTGAACAAAAAATGCAGTCATTTTTGTAGACATTACAATATTTTTAAATGCTTATGCACAATAAGTAAAACAATATTTCAATTTAGGGCGATTCCAAATTTAAATCGTCTAAAAAGAAAGACGAAAATGAGGAACCAGAAGGTACATATTACTTTGAAAATATATTCATTTTAAACTATCATATATGGAATAAGAAATATTAATGCAATAGACCATTTACATTTCTTCAAAACCCATGGAGCTGTTAATGGTTTCCCGTTTCATACATAGAAATTGATCCTGTTTACCAACTCCTTAAGTCGGCCGCAACTCAAGGTCGAATGCCAGTGAAAAGTTGCACCTCATTTGATCAGACAGATGAAATTGTTCGTCAACCTTCCCGACTTTCGTCAGGCAAGTCTCACTCATTACGTTTTTGTCCTTCCCATACGTAATTTTGGTAAAATTCGGTGATAAGTCGAATTTATCCGCTATCAAAATATTATTGCCACTACATTGCATGCCTCCTTGTATCCAAAGTCAGAGGGCTGGGAAGTGCCTGAATGCGTATATCAGGCAAATTATAATAAAGGGCTAGGCTCGATTTGGTCCGTTTTACATAATTAAAGCAGACGCATAACCAAGATGGAGTTTTTTGAGTTCTGTGTCTCAAATATAAAATATGATATAAAGTTCTAATTAATTCCGGAGATCGCCGAAGTAAAAGATATGTGACACCTGATGACATATACAAAAGAATTAGTTAAGTCTAAACAGACCAACTCAATAAGATTTCCAATAAATGTAAGAATTATGGTGTTTCACTTGTCCTCACTAACGAATTGATCTCAAGTTTCATTAAAACTACCGATTTATCCGAAATGGGAAACTACTTCCTTAAGATTCCTATGGTAAATAAATAAATCTGCAAGTCATGGATAAAAGCACGTCTGCAAAAGCAAGCTCTTACATTTTCGGTTTCGGACTAAAACCACTTCAGCTTATGAGCTTCTACTGATACGGATTTCTATTTTCTGTTATAGGTAGCCGGACGAGTTCAGTATCGCAAAAGGAACGTTCACAACCACCATAGGTTAGATTCAAGGTCAAAGAAGTTAGACATAGGCTCGGCAAACGCCCCACAGCATCATTTCTGCAATGCCCTTTAAAGTATTATTATGTTTAACGTCCCAAAACAGGATAAACCAAGACGTAATCTATTTGCCCCTAATTGTGAATACTCTGCTCTACAATAATAGACCATGTTATTTTGTATACAAATATTTGCTGCTTTTATAAGAAGATCTCGTTTTACCTTTTTCATCTTACTACTGAATTGGCTTAAAATACGGCAGAAATAAGATCAAATCGCATAATTTATTTTACATGAAGTTAATGTATTGTAATTAAATAAAAATGAAGGGTACCTGATAAAACTTATGCAGTATATTTATGAACGCAAAATATAATCATTTGTTTTCCTGTTTTAGTACAAAGAGCAGCAAACGAAATTTGTGTGGAGTGAAGAAAATATTAATATTATTAAGATTATAAATGGAAATACGAGGAGACAGTTCATTCAACGCCGTTTCTTTATTAAACTGAGTTTGATAATGGATCACATCCATTAGATGTGATGTTTTTTAAATTAAATGGCGACGGTACAACGTTAGACGCTATTGAATAAAGCATACGACAGTTAATAATGTCACGCAGTTGGCCTAAATAACGACACTGAAACCTCAAAAATGGAATTAAATTAGATGTGATAATACGGGTTCATTATAATCATTTGGCGCATGTTTTATTGAGTGATGTTAAGCGACCTTTAGATCTTCTATTTTATTATTATTGTTATAAATTTACAGAGCTGAAGAAAATTTTCAAAATTGTGTATTACGAGTTAGCAATCAAAATTAGATAAATAAATTTCACGCAGGACTGAGAGGCTCAGATCAAAAAATGTGCGTCTAAAGAATGAATTCATTTGATTTTCAAATTCGAGATGTATTATTTACTCAATACATCTCTGACCCAGGTTAAGAACTTTCAAAAATTTTAATTCTCCTTCGGAATTGCTGATCAAATACTTATCCGATTGTTTAATTATAGTGGTATGCCACTTTTCATTAAATCCCTCATTCTTTTTTGGCCGGAAAAGTAGCGCGATCTTGCTTGATCCTAACAGTTCACAGCTTACATAACAGAATTTACTCATGTTGCATTCCTCCTATCATGGAATAGTCGAGAGGGCCTTTTTATCCACAAATAAAGTGTGTTCAAGATTTAATAAAAAATTTTAAAATGGAAAATATGCATTAGATCAAGAGAATGAGAAATATAAATGTGCAGTAAAACTAATTGCAATAAACCAAGCCGTTTTATTAAATTAAGTGTCTAACCCCAAAATTAGAAGCAATTAGGGTAACATGGACTGAACGTTAATTATTATTTCTTACTTGCTGATAACGTCTTAGCAAAGGTATAATTAAAAATATATAAATAACACAATATCATTCTAAATGTATGCTAAGAAATCATTTGTCAATTCCTTGTTATTTCTATTCATGGTTTGAAAATTCAAACCAACTGCAGTGAGTCATGCTCTATTTAATGTATCTTTCATAGGCCCATCTAATTGCTGTTGACTGTGATAGATACAAATGGGCCAAGTGGCACATTTAACTAAGGAATCGGCCATTCAACCTGAGTGTCCTATGTTAAAGATTAAATATTATTGAACCACAAATTGAGCTCTTCTTATTCTGAAAATTTGTACAAACTAACGCTTTGAATTCAAAACAGTTCATTGCCTCCTTATTATTGACATCTCCAAATTTCATTTTTTTATTGAATTTGTTTGTTATTCTATTTGATATGAGGCTTTTCACTATTAAAATTGTAAATATTTTGCTGTACCATGAGCAATAGTAGTAAAAATTACATATTTCATGAAATAGTCGTAATAATCGTAAAATGTTGTCGGTGAGAATGAAATAATCTCATTGTTGCTGCTACGGCTTCGATTAACCAAACAGGATACTAAGGAAGTTCGATTGGCCGATTTACTACTACTGATGCATCTAAAACTTTTAAGCTCCTGTGGTGATATATCTGCAATGGGACAAATTTGTCGAATATACTGGAAAAAATAAAAGCTGACGTGTATGTTCCTATTTGCTATACTAAACGATCTATTGTTTAGTAATGGTGGTCAGTCACTTTAATTAATACTTTTCTTCCGAGATTGGAAATCAAAAGGTCGTTATATGATATTGAGTTGCATTATCTTAAAATAGCAGAGTTGAGATAGTCAAAATGTTCAACTTAGCAGAACTTGGTAAGCTGCGATTACACTAGATAAACTTGCAATTACTGTGGCCTTAATATATTATAATACGTTTTGGGTATGGCCTTTTTCTTTTAAATTTGTCATAAATCCTTCCACTGGTAATCTTCATCTACCAGGGATTAGTTGCACCGCTATATATAAACAAATTACGTTTGAATTTGAAGTTTTTATCTTGATATTTTCCCATCAGTGAATCATAGAGAAAAATTTAATTATTATGAATTTTATTGCAAAAGTGACCTTTCTTATTTAAACTTCCCTCCCACGAAGAGTGTAAGTTTTTTGCCTCGGCTTAATGATTAACAGATAAAATCGTCAAGATAAAACTATAAACAATGGAATGGATTATTGCGATTCTGACCTTTTCACTGACCTTTCTGAATTCACCGTTTGTCAGAGATTATTAGTAAGCAACATCCAGGTAAACCATCCACAGTTCTTTTATATCATTTTTGTAGTCTTTGTTCATCGCTATCACAGTCGAAATCCTTTCAAAACCCTAATTAACCCATTTCTATTATTAAAGCTTGTATTTCCCTAGTCATGCTTTCCATTTTACTCCAATAATTTTATCAGAAACTTCGCGTCAGAAAGCGCAACTATTTTACCGTCGTGGGATTTTATGGTACAAAGAAAAAAATTTGAGAGAGGCACATTAATTTTAGCATTGTTTAAAGAAACATTCGAACACAGTAGGGCTTAGATTTTTTCCCAGAGAAGTGTTGAATTCGGTTATACCATAAGCATTCGTACATCTCACTGTTAAAATCAGAATTTTGATTGAATTTCACATTTTTTCCTTCCTGGTAGATAATTTTTATGCAAATGCGTTTAAATTAGCAAAGTTCTTAGTGCTATTCATAAGGGATGAAATGCTTATGTAATTTGACGATATCTTATTGTACCGAATTAATTTGCTGTTGAAAAGACTTTTAAATGCGCAAGGCAGCTCGATGAATTTAATCACGCATATTTAATCTCAACTCGCATAGAGTTTTCATTTTTACAGAATATGGGTAATTGGATACTGCATAAAGTGGACTCACATACAAAGTCGCATTTGTATTTTTCCACCCCCGTATGTGTGCTATGAAGTACATAGAGCGTATACATTTAAAAAGTTCAATTTGAGAGTTATTTTCCGATCAAATCTTCAGGATTTGATTGTGATTTACTGTTTTCAAGGTCTGGATTAATTTTTTTGGACAGCTTGCTGACTATCAGAACGCTATCAGTAAATAAGATTTTATCGACATGCATTCATCGAGCCCTCTATCAAAACTTCTGTGAAGACTCAAATAACCGTTCGACAATACTTCCTATCCCTTTTTCGATTCTTCTTTCTCAGCAGAATACCAACGATCTTATAACTAATTCAGAAGTTTACTAACTCTTTAAATACACAGGTGCAATCTTCACCAGGCCCGACTCAAATGCCTTTCCCAACTCCCAACACACATCAACCCACCTTGCTCCTCTTTACCTCTGCAGTCAAACCCTACAATCAGATCATTCAGCCAGCTTCTCCCTATCTGCGGTTCCTTTTACTTTCTGTAATGCGGCCCTCTCTCTTTCTAATAAGTCTTATTAAAGTATTGTTATCTTTAAATCCTTTGACTTTCTTTTAATTCTTTGTAGCTTTATATCCAGTGACCCAATTATACACCTTATGGTCGAGTTTCTCTGACTGTTAAATCTGTAACAAACAGGCCACCCAAAGCATTGTCTCTTTCTGTTCTAACCCAATAAGATATATTCATCTGGTAACGTCTTCCTTCGATCTTCGGGGTAGATTATTGCTGCCAAATTAGCAGCCCTGAAGTGGGGTCTTTGCTATTTCAGTTAGTAGACATTTCAGTATAAAACTGGTCTTTAATAAATCACGTACTATTATCTTAAGTCAGGTTTCAGTTGCGGCTGAGAATATGAAAACATCAACGATCAAGCTCAGACCTAGGAGTTAATATGTCCAAAATCCAAGTGTCAGGACGTCAGTGTTACCACTCCAGTGTGACTTGAATTTCTGTGAGTAAAAAAAGAGGACTTAAGATATTTGTTTCCGGAATCCATTTCCCAATTTTAAAATTGCAGATTGGTGTTATAACCTAATTAGAATTGTGTAAAATTTGTAAATGATTGACGATAAAATTGGTTAAGCGCAAAACTGTCACCTCAAGTTCTTTTGCATAAAAACGCTCAACAATTGGTATTTTATTTAATAGGTAAAACATGGATGATTATATTTTTACAAATGGCTACGTAAGCTCTTGCATTAAATATTCTATTTATGCTAAATTGACTATACGATTATCAAAGTAGTTGGTCTTTGGATTTACCAATTCTACCTGAAATGTCTACCGTATTGAATGTTAAAATGATGATGTAAATACGATGAGGAACAGTTCTTATGCTCGGGTATCTGTGCTAGTCAATATCCTCGATATATGAAGCCTTTTTGCCATATGATTTTATTGGAACGGTAGGTTATGTCCCTATGAAATATTTACATCTCATTACAGCCCTGGGCAGGAAGTTTCTCAGAGTTCATTCTAATAATGCCACTGCAAATCATGAATGATTCAATACCAAATAAATCTGGTATGCATCATGTATCCGTCCAGATACATCGTTTTATTAATGAGCAAAATTTGGATCATTTTCATTGCACAGTCAAAGTATTAAGCAATTTAATAGATTGCTTGTTAAACTGGATAATGTGAATGATTTGCGATAAATATCAAACTCACAAATTTCTGTATCATGTCCAAAGTTTTCTACTGCAGCAATGGGAGTTAACCATGGTAACGTGACGATGCGCTTTTTCACATGTAAATAATAGACATATTTATTTTAAAATCACTCAATAATCTGATTAATTAAACTATATTGTGGTTTAGGCTCAATAATGAAGACGTTTATATTTTGTTTTAATTTTTCTCATTCTATTTAACAAATTCATATGTGATGAACTAAATTGCCTTTCCAAATTCAACCACTTAAAATGTTCTAGCCTTATCAGAGTGGATTTATCAGCTGTGCAACAGAAGGCATTAGACATTATAATGATTCTGGCCTATGTAAAATGCTTCCTAAAATAATCCATTTTAGTCACTTTGTCTAACGACAGTACATAGCACTTCAATCTCTTTTATAAATCAAATTAACTTTATTAAAGTACCTTAAGAACCTTTTCTGAAAATGCTTATTTAACTGATCTCATTTGAGATTTTGATAAAATGATTTATTGAAAGTTCGACAAGTAAAATTACTTTCGTGTTATTAAACATGACACAAATTTTCTTAAAAGGTCGCTATCTCAGTTTTGTTCTGCCAAATTAAAGTAAACATGACATTTCGCAACATCATTTTACCGTCGCAATCCATGGAAGAAAAAATACACCGAATTAGGAAGACTGATGATCGAGATTAAAAAATAATCGGCTAGCAGGGGACGTCGTAGACAAGGATATGCTCCAATGGTGAATGGCGAATGGTGAAATCTGAATTCTTTAACGTGCAATATCCAATAGGTAAATATTAATGTCAAAATTCAAATGGAACTGTACCCTTTGATACTCTGACTTAGTTCTCTGAGTCTTTTGATCCCTTACTCCCTTATCTGCTATCTCCTTACCGATAATCGTTATCATCAACTGTTTCCCACAGTTAAAATAGTAAAAATACGGTAGTTAAAAATACGTTTTTCCCCATATCAGTATATAAAATACATTATAATGCTATTTACGAGTATTTTGAGATATTTTAAATTAGGATCTCAGAATTAAAATATTTACAATAGTGGCTGTAACAAAACCTGCCTCAGAAAAAATGCTGTTCTTTGAATATTTGCATACTGGTTGGAAGAACCATTTTAATAAATACATCTAGACTAAGTTTGCAAAAAATAGGAAATAAATTTTTGATTTAGAAATAAGTTTTAATTATTCATTAGTGAATTAAAACCCACATAAACCCCATAAAAGTGAATATATACACTATATAATACCAGTTTTCACACGAATTAAAGTAGACAGTAATGTCAGTTTTAGAGAAAAACAATTGTGTTTTATTTGTCACATGATCACTGAACCCATATTAGTAGTAAGATTTGACGTTTATCGTATTTTAATCAAATTATTTTCCATAATTTTGTCTAAAATTTATGTTCGGTTCTGTGTTCATGAAAAATACAAATTTAATTCGTCATCAAACATTTATTTCCAGATGACACAATGACTGATTTCCAATCCAAAAAGAAAAGCACTTTTTAACACGCATTTTCGGTAGAGGAACAGCATCATGAAGCTCATCTGCTGTGCAACTCACATTCCACCAACCTTGTCTGTCTGTGCTGTTGAATTTTACCATCACTGATTGAAAACACTTGGGCAGTGATCTCATGACCACTGGCTTTGCAAACGGTTGCACTAAGGGCTGTATGGCATTAAATCTACCGCAATTAAAATCATTTTGATTTTTTAATTACTGTCTTTTAATAAAAACTGAAAAGTTGGTTGTATTTAACAAAACTTAAATAAAGTTATTACTGAGTCCAACCTCAAAACCATACCAAAGACTATTTATAAATTATGATTTACTGTTTAATTTCCCATCCACAGTATATCAATTCCATTAGAAAACAATCTTACTTTATTCAGTCTCTGGTCAGTCACTGTTTTATAAGTATCTTAATAGAAACTTTCACTTTTTAGAAAATAAGGCAAATAAAACTGGGTCTTATAAGTCTTTAAAAGAAATGCAAATATTAGTTACTATGATATTAAGTTTTTCATTTTTGTCCAGTTAAAGAATGTGAAAATCGACGACAAATAATCATTTATCATAACTATAAGTGGTTGCATATGGAGAATCAATGATGAATTTGGCGCATATTGACACCACAAAACGTCTTTTATAAAACTTTCAGTTGAAATACGTACTCAAACCAATGGAAGAGAGAAGATCTACTGTCCAAACGATGATATTTGCCATTATAAAAACGCATTTGCTAATAGAGATTTTAATGTGCAGTAAGCGATTGGCCACTATGTTAGCAACAATGGCGGCGATATTTGCATTAATAGTGATCTTACATATCCAGATGTGCATGTATAAATCCGGTGCATGATGGGTAATGTTTATTTGTTTCCTTACAACTCAGCAACAAATTTCCGATGATGTTTTCTAATAATCCCAAAACCTCGAATTGGAAAATCATTGATTTTGAGGAAAAAATCAAAATCTGACTCTTAATTTACCATTTGTAGTGTTAATGCTTTAATTCCTCGTATATATGAAAATAAGAGTTGAATAATGGCAACTCACTTATGACCTGATAAAAATGAGGCACATAAATGAACATCGACAAATTTTAGCTCATGACAATAAAGCTGTTGCTAATATTTCGCAATCCGTCACATATATTTACATAGGGCTTGTTATCTTGATACAGAAAGTTGGTCAAAAGAATAATTGTTTTTAATCAAACCATTGTTACTGTTCCTTAAATCATTTTTGGGGAAATAACTTTGCCGAGGGAATCCTTTAACCCAGGGCTTCCTTTTTTGTGTTATTTTCCGCAGTAACCACCTATTTATTATTATTCATGGCGAAGCAAAAATTTTTACAATTTTTAGTCATGGAGAGCGTCTAAACCTAAGGTTTGATAGAAGCAATTTAAGGGGTGTCAGAAAGTTTTTGGGACAAGTCGAGATTTGAAACCATGCTCCATCTAGACTCTAAAATTGTCAAGTTGTCGACATTTTAGTTTTTCATGGCTTAAATTTTTCCCTATCATCTGCACCTCGCACGGTTTTATAATAATTTCATAACCACCCTCACTTCACAAAGCCCCTGTATAAGTCATCCTCTGGGCAAGAAAGTTGGCCAGTTTGTAGAATGTCTGCAATTCAATGATGGTCTGTTGGTCAGTGTTTGTAAAATGTCAATAACACCGAGCAGAGCTTTTTCTCACATATTTTATTTGTGATACGTATCATAGACAGAGCCGATTAAATTTGTTACTGGGATTCTGCATTCAAACTATACCCTTCTTCTCACTAAATATCTGCTTCAAATCTGCATTGGGCTGCCCAATCCACCTCTTTGCATGAGACCCTTTGGATTTTTCCAATTGCAGTAATTAGGAATTCCAAAAAAGTGTAACGATTGTGTTGCCCTTTGTTGCAGTCTTACGCCGAGGTTAAACCTAGGCTTCTGTAACTGTGCTACGTGGTTTCTTTGAGAGAATCTTTCTGTCAACAGTTGAACACTCATTTGTCGTCTGCTGTATGGGTCCAGCGTCATCCACCAAGCTGTGTTCTGAGCAGCCCTTAATTTTTTATCATCCAATTTTCGATAGGTAATTATAAACAAACCATTATGTAAACTGTCTCGAGGAATGTTTCAAACAATTTTCTAAGGGTTGTTTTGGTCTTAGAACTCACCAGAACATTATTAACTGTCTTTTAGCCTTCGTGATGGTAAGACTTAGAACATCATCAGCTTAGCCTTTATCATTCACAGGAGAGCCAGGATATTTTAAAGGAACCCATCCAATTAATCGGGTGTTTATTTAACTGAAGATATGACTGTTCTATATTAAAGTTCATAGGATTGTTGTCTGACTTCACTTTCATTGTAACACTTCGCTTGAGTCCTTTTTGTGGTCTTTTGGAACAGCTAGGAGTTGAATAATACAGTTGACTATATTTCAGAGCAGCTTTAGTTCACACAGCAAAGCATGCCCGTTCTGTGGACATTCCAGTACAAAATCCATGCTGTGTATTTGACAATCGTTAATTTGAATTGAGTTTTTCACAGACCATTGATGTAACGCATTTCCTCACTACTTCAAAAAGGAAAATAATTCCGTAGTTAGCTGAGCCAGTTCTTACTCCCTTACCCTTGCAAATACTGATTACTTCAGCATTTACTCAGAATTGGGGCAAAAAGATTCAGCTCTCTCAACAACCGTTAAAGACTTCAGTAAGTAGGTGGTTGTTGATATTCCGCTTAACTTAACATGTTCAGAATTAAGTCGTTAGCTCCAGAACATTTCAAAATTTTCAATTTTTCTCCGCTCTGTTTTGTCCCTCTGCCGTCAATTTTGTATCTTTAGGCGACTCTGTAATGTTTAAAGTTACATTGGATTGTACTGGTGGATAACCAAATAGTCCCGCGTATTGTTTAGCCAGAGAACTGGAATCAATAAGAAAATTATTTTGTTTCCAATCAGATCATGTTTGAGAGGTTTTCAACAATAATTTTTAAAGTTATAGACTTTTCTAGGTTTATTAACAGTCAACACTTCTGGGAAGTTTGCCAAATTTTCTTCCAAGTATATCCTTTTTCGCATTCAACATAGAAAACTAACTATATTTCTGCACCTTTAATAAGGGGAATACGATTCGTTGGATCGATTATCTAACACTTATTCTCGTAGAACCCCTCTCCAGTAGCTTATCACACAAATTTTTCTTAGCCGTTTCATACTATGGCCTCATTCATCCAACTCCAGAATGGTTTTTAAGTAGTTTTTGTAACACACCTATTATAAAATCGTGTTCAAAGTTGTTGTGTTCTAGGATTGCCGGTACAAGCATTTCCTGGTACCGATATTTATACTTTTATGCAAAATAGAATCCCTTATTATACGGTCAGTTTTTTGTCCTATTTATATGCCTATGTAATTTTTTCGGTGCAACCCCAATCCTGTCATCTAATGTAATTAAGCAATGATCAGAGTTTGCATTCGCTTCTCTGGATGTTCGTATTTCGAGAAACATGACCTTACATTTCCATGAGAGGAGATAAAATCAAGGATATGTTTCGTCTTTTTATTAATCCTGGAGGAAAATACTTGACAGTAAAAGATCATTTTTTCGCAAATGCTTAACAGATGTATTCCATTTTCAGTCGTCTCCAATGAGTCTGTAAAATGGCCCACTAAAACAGTATGATTTATATGAGCATCCTGGCCACATCCCACAATTATAATATTTTCAAATTTAAACTTTGTGTCTCCAAATACAGCATACAATTCCCAATACATTGCATCTTTCTATAAATAATTGGCGCATAATAGCCAAAAATATCCAGGTACATACCGTCAACATTAATTATAATTGTAAATAGTCTGTTGGAACCAGGTCTGAATTCTTGAAATTGAAATCGGGAAGCGTTGAAGGGAGATGCAACACCACCGATTGGCATGGAGTTATTTCATATCCAAAATTATAAGCAGTAAATCCAGGGATTACTTCATTTTTTGATATTTCACCAGTTCTTTTCTGTTAAAACAGCTACGTAATTTTTTCAGGCAGAGAGTTGATGCGTAGGAGATAAGAATTTCAGTTCGCTGTGGCAAAACCTGACGCTGCGGAGTTTAAACTTTGAAATCTTGACGAAACCGTTTCTGTTTATAGTTAATTTTTAAATCTTTGTTTGTTCATAATATTTAGAACTGATTAACCTAAAAATTTTTCTAAGTAGTTAGACTCACTTTCAAGTATTTTAGATAGCCAGAGCAAGGAAGAGTACTGTTCGAGTGGTATTTATATCAATGGTAATAAAAAATGGGTTTTTTAGTTGTAAGAAGTAATTAAATTGGTTAGCAGATATTTTAATAAATAATAAAGACGAGAGCCAAAAAATACTGGGAGCAACGTCAAGATATCAAAGAGATTTACTTCATTCACCTTCCAGAATTAAACTTTGATAACTCGCCTCTCTATTGGAGCAAATGTTTTTTTTACAATGCTCAGCCATTTTTCTACGGTTTTTATTCCTAATGCTTGCCCTTGCCACTCTAATTTTGTTCCTTCAATGATTGAGAAGACACTATGATCTTATGTGATATTAATCAGTTTGCTGTCTTAACACGCAGATGTGAGGTTACTAAATGAAAAAGTTCGATGTTAATTCAATAAAATTTATTTTAATGCCTTAAGGTGATTATATTTAAAGAGATTCTTTGTGGTCGAATAACATATTTGGTTCTAAATAAGCACAAAGTGAAACTAATATCTACTCTAAATTCTTCAAGGTCAAATTTAAAATATCAAACTGGAACCGACTCACCTGCAATATGTTTTAAATTTGGATTTTAACGACCGAAAAGTGCCTATTTTTCTCATATCCTCTTCACTATATCGGGTAATTGTGCGTGTGATAATTCAAATCGTATAACTACCAAATCCTTTAAAGTGCTCGCTACCTGAATATCGTCGAATTATCTGCACACAAGACATATCTTAAAAATATATTGATTTTATTCTGCACAACATATGAACCATCTTGAGTAAACACTACTCAACGTGTTCTGCTAAGTTTGTTTTAATTGGATTCGAAGCTGTAAATCTTCGATTACATCGACTAAGCGCTCTACAGTAATAAAGTAGAGAGTGACTTAGATAATAGCCCATACTCTAGTGAAAAATTTACTTTTCATGACAGAAATTCACAGATTTTACCCTTCTCTCCATTTGAAAATTGTAATATTTAAAGCTGTATCCCGTGATCTCTAAATTTTATTTGTAACAAGACATTAGTCAGTCATTTTGCTGATCAAATGGACTAAATATAGTGAATTCATGTGAAAGCATTCAGTCAAAGTAGTAAAGTAACTCTTTTATTATCCATATTGAAGTAAATGAAATTTTGAGGATCCTAAAAGCTGCTTGAATACTAGCGTGTTCCGCTTGCTCAAGGAAGGTTATTTTCGGATATGGCAACTTTCTTCTTCAGCTTCTTCTTTCATTTTGGATATCTCCAATATCCAAAATGAAAAGGAAATAGACATTACTGGAAGTGGTGATATGATTTTCAGAAGAAAAAATTATAAGTCAGAGCCGCTTATGATATTAAATATTAAATGAGAACATCAAAATACACAAAAGTAATTCATCGGGTTATGCAGTTCACTTCTTTTAATGATTCTGAAAGCTTTGCATCCTTTAATTCAAAATAATTCTTTGGCGGGGAAAATAATTTGAAAATACTTTTTAATGCCATATTTTGCGTATGTAAAATTAAAATAAATGTTAATTTTGTAAATTTTTTACGTGGAAATGTTCTGTATTTATCAGCTGAACACAAATCAAATTGAATTTTATCTACTCAGCCATTTCAGCTTAGTCATCCCACCTGTAGATAAGATATGCTTTTCTAAAATGTAAACCGTTTTTATTCATTTAACAAGGGTTACTGTTTTGAGAAGGGTAAATCATTTTTAATTTCATAAAACTGCATTCATTAAGAAATGCAGGGGTTACTAAATATAAAATGCTAAATACTAGTTTCACTAAGTATAAATTTTATAGAGAACAAGGAAAAGGCAAAGGATTTAGCTAAAATAATGTAGTGAGAAATAGAAAAAGGGAGGGTAACAAGAGCAGAAATTGGAGAGAACTACAGATGGAAAGGAGCTGGCTAAAAAGCCTTACCAGGAGTACACCGACAGAAATTTGAGAGAAACGAGCTGAGTGGATGTGTGTTAGAAACGTGGAACTCTGGAGTTAGACCATGTACGTGGCTCAATGGAGTCAACAGATAGTTGTTATAGTTATGGTAAGGTAAATGAAGGTAGAACCAAACTCATGGCTAGTAAGGAAGTGAACATGGAGCAAGTATTACTTGGTGATTGTTTGGGAGTTCACAGAAGTTTTAATAGGTGGGTCGATATATGCACGGTGATAAGATCTGGCAGATAGATGATGGTTTTCATAATTGTAAAACTGCCTAAAATATTAACCAAAACCGCAAAAACGGGTAATCATGAAAATTAAATGAGAAAATGATTCCAAAATTGGGCCTTTAAAATTAATGCAGGTTAATATTTATAATCCAAGGGGCATAGATTATTGTGTACCGATTGGAAGAAATAATTTAAAGTGTCCATAGTCAAATAAATTTGGCTATTAAGAGATAGCGATCTCTATCGGTATAGATCAACAACTATGATTTACTCTTAAACTTTTTCTGTTAATCAATGTAAGAATGTCTTACTGACATAAGACGACACATACTAATTAATACAACAGTTATTTGTTGCCTAGGCTTTCATTAGCTAATTTTTTGGAGAAAATGTCAGCTCTACCAGAAATAATACTGCCTTATTTATCTTAGCCTCAAAGCATGTTTGAGACTATTGATATCATCCTTATTGTTAGAGGAAATGGATACTACCTAAGTTAGTTCAATAATTTCATTCTGTGCATTGATTCATTAACATAAATGTGAAAGACTAACTGGACTACTAAACTTTAAATATTTATTTCAGAAAATCCTATATTTTATTACCCACTCCCTTTTCACCGTTTATTAGCTAATACCTTCACTTGACAAATAGTTCCAGCTGTTGACTGGGATGTCCTTGTTGCAGTGTTCTATTACTGAGGCACTTGTATTGACCTGAACTTGGTACACTTCCCAAATACGAATGTTTGTTTATTTAAAATAACTTGTCCTGACTTTTATTTTACCTTAGTTGCACTTTAAACACCTTTAGAAGCATTTTTAACATCGGATTTAGTAAATACATGATAGTTATGCCTTTTATTTGATATAACCTATAGTGATCAAAATTTATTAATTCCAGCATGCACGTCTTCTCATTGACTCCATTTCTAGCATTACTTACTAGTATTTCACTCATGATTGGAAGAGGAGAAAATGTATGTGCCTTAGAATCTGATCATTCCTATCATCCTTCCTACCCCTTACGATCTTCAACACTCAAACAACACAGAAAGAAGGCGAGCAAAGTTTATTGAGAAATATGTTGACTGAAAGCAGCCGCTCTTGTCTAGTAAGCATTATTATATTCTCTACCACTTTAGTAAGTGGCTAGCCATGTAGAGATGAAGAGCACAAACCTTAACTCGATAAGAGGAGACTTCATTATGAAAAAGACCATATCTATGGGAATGTGAGGAAAAGGAAATGAATTGTTAATGATAACCAAATAGCACTAGTGCGGAGAAGGGAAGAGGATAAGATTTTATGATAACCAATTAGTCATTAGCTTCCTGGATAAGGGAAAAGCGTACGAACCTTCAAGGTCGAGGGTATTGGTGTGGTTGTCTATCAATATACCACAAGCGTGCATGCATTTTTAAAGGTCTTATGAAGAAAACAAACAGTCAGAGGAAAGGCGTAAGGGAAAATTTAGATAAGGGCACCGCCCCGTCATGGAGAGCGATAAAGATAAGGTCACAGTAGGAATTCCGGACTGGTTATTCGAAGTATCGGTTTAGAAACCTAAGGAGTATCCGACTTCCCAAGTAGATATTCTGCGTTAATGGAAGTCTCAATGGGTGATCAAAGTTGGAAATTCACAGTGGATGTTTAAAAGTCGACGCGGCTACCCAATTCTCATTTGGAATCTTCATGTTAATTAAGGACACAAAAACACTATTCAGCAATAAACCCATGTTCACTTTAAACAGCTAGTACTTACAATATCTAATATGAGAGATATTTAACGATATCAATATTGAACATATTTATTTGAATTAGTTTAATTATTTACTGGTATATGTTAATGCACTTAAACCCCAATAAAGGACATATAATTAATTGCATATTAACAATTTGTTCCCCGCGATTAGCAACGGCCATTTCTAATGTCAGTTCCATTAAGAAGGAAACAATGTTGCATTATTTATCTCTTCTGAAAAAATAGTATGTTAAAAGCTTGTTATCACATTTCAAGCACTATTCCACACTTAATTAGAGAAGTTTAATGTTGCAACGGGTGGTTTATTGAATGTGAACCGTACGTAGATTAGGGAAATGTAAGTGTTTAAGTATATGTAAAATTTAATTAATAATTTTTACTCCATATAATTTAAGAAGTCTCATTTTACCTCCTTTTCACAATTTATTAGCTCCCGATTTGCTTGTGAGAGAGGCTAGGGCATAGGAGATACAATTGTATGACACAAATAGACCTTTCAGACTGTGCATGCACACGACAAAAACGAAGACAAGACGGTAGCCTTTTAATTCGCAAGCCGCGATCATGACTTTATGGTAGATTAAAATTGAGGTAGATAAAAGAGTTGAGAAGTCAATAAACTACGCGACAGACGAGGATTGAGTCTTAAGCAGAGCAGTGTTCAGAAGGCAGAAAATTAGATAAAATCGTTATGGAAGCGCAAGAAAGTCCCAAAGTGATCTCATTTTTATAAGGCACCTTTCATTTGGTGGCAGTCACAAGCTATCAATTTTAAAACGGCCATTAATAAAATGGTCAACTAAAGATGCAGTATTTGATTTATGTGCACAAGTTTGCCTACACGAAGTCTGAACAGACATCCGGTAATGATTTGGGTCTGTCAGAGACCCTATAAAACAAGCATAAAGAAGTGTAGACAATGTTGCCTGTCTATTACGGTCAATAATATGAAGAACAGCAGTGGTTCTATTTAATATTGCTTATTAATGGACACCGTAGTGGTAATTAGAACCAATGTCAACAGAGAGAAACAGGATGCGTAAAGAGAAGTTGATTATTTTTAGTTGTAAAAATGCAAAATTACTTTAATTACAACAACATTTTAGATTGACTTAAAGGATAACTTTCTATGCATTTTCCAGAATTACCTTTTATTCGCATTCTCCACGATTATACCTCAGTTTTGCCGCCCACGAAGTTGGAGCGACCTCATTGTGACTTCCTTGAATACATTTTGGTCTACTCAACTCTTAGTGTTCTGTTTCACAATTGTTGTCAGCTCAACAGCTCAAACAGCTACGAATTGGTTGTCGTAATTTGTTAGCTGCAAACCGTTGGTTGTTATCTAACTCCAACAGACAAATCGCGGAAAATTATAAACGAACGAAAAGGGGCCATATAATAAACATTGATAATTTGGGTTAAGTGAGCATGTCTTATAAAAGGAGAAATGAATGAGTAATGCAGTAGGACAGTACTTTCGATGCACCATAAATAAGAAAAAAATCTTTCAACTACTTACCTTGAAAACTTAGCTCCAACCGAAAGCGTCTAGAAATTTTATTAAATAAAAAAGAAAGAGTGCTTAACTGTACTTCGAGTTCTCAATAAATCTCGGTTTTGAGAAATAAATCAATAGTTATCTCTTTTTCTCCTCCAATAAATATTTGGTTGAAAACTATCTAACCTTACTTCAATTTTATATTTAATGCGATTTTAATCAAACCGAATAGATAGAAGGAATTGTCGGGCAGTACGTTCTACATCATATACATTTTTTTCTTTTTCAGTGTATTAATATTTGGATCACAAGGTCATTTTGTTAAATTTCTCAGAAAGTACTAACCCACAAGTTCAATTGACAGTTCACTATCGGTTAGATTCTCAAAAAAATGCATACAGAAGGTAGTTGAAAATATTTAGCAAGCTTGTAATAGCTGGCAATTCTTTTAATTCATCAAGTTCATCTGTTCTAATTAATGATCGCTTAATACATATTCTTTTTGAATTCAGTTTATCTGTAGAGAAGGAAAAGGAGCAGAGTATGATTACAACCCTTAACGAATTAACTTCTTATGAATCTTTAATTTTACAACCATTACATTAATCTAAAGTTTCTTTTAGACTAAGATAGACGAAGAAACCAGGGCCTCCTTAAAAGAGACCTTAAATAAGATATCAGGAAAATTGCCTCAAACGTCAATTTCATTAAACAGACATAAAGAAACATAAAATCCGCATTTTTTATTTTCATCAACATTATATTTTGGAAATGAAAACATAAGAAAATTCAAAGAATAACTAGTAAAATCGTGCTAAACATAAAACTTCTAATGCAGTTCAAAAAAGACTTGACTTGATTGTAAACGGAATACCGAGTGAAATGCTTTCCCGGTGAAGGAAAATAATAAAAGTAATTATAAATCCAAGCGCTTTCCAACGCTCACCGTGGCTGGAGAGTGACATCATGGGGACACCCCGGTGAAAAGCTCTATATTAGCCGGACGAACGCGTGCGATTGACTATTCTGCCCGCTGATGGTTCGCCGAAAAAATTCTATTCCGTGACCTCTCTGTCATGGTAGAGGAACATTGTGGCCAATGAGCCACAGACGCAATTCGCTAAAACTGCATTGCTTAGTGCATATTTTCAACAGTTCACCACCGATTTTCCCTTAGTTAACTTCGTCCGTACTAACTAAATCATTAGAAAAATGCTATTTATAACGCTATATATAGCCATTTTGATAAACAGATTAACGAATTACTATTTACTGAACACATCTTATGATGCTATCTATTGTTACATAGAATAACAGAATATTATTTTATCTATTTGGCGGCTATACTTCTCCGCTATCATAAATCACGATTCACAATAATATTGATGATTGTGCGAGACGGCCAGTAAACTGTTGAACATATGTTTCCAATCCACAACTAAGGCTGTGAATAGCAATTATGTAAGAGGTCTAGGTAAGGGAGAAACTGGAAATACTCGTGGGAAAAAGGGCATAACATTTTGGTCCCTCAAACAAAAAAGTCATCATTTTAACATCCCTAAGTAGTGTACGTTTTAACAACACATTTAGTTTTCAAATGTGTAATAATTCTTAATGAATTCCTTAACTATAATGACAAAAAAAATATAGTGACAAAAAATAAAATAAATTCTCATGTTTAATTTCTTGAATAAACACGGACTTCCGGTAAATATTTGAAAATCATAACTCCCAAACTTTTGTCCTGTGTGAAATCAATTAGTCATTACCGAGAGAAAATCCCTTAAAAGTTTGTTTTAAGGTCAATAGTTCACAGTTTTCTTTCTTTTCAGTTTTCATATGCCTTCCTTTTCGTAGATTTTTCTTTTTATTAAAATCCTCTTTGAATTCACGCAGTCTACCGGTGGTTAACGATTCCATCTAAATTATAGAACATCAGCTAAGGTCGTTATTTCACCAAATTATTCCAACTCCGACTCCGCCAAATTGTCCATTTGATTTGTGTCGTTTCAGCTATCCTGGAAACTAAGTAGGAAGTGGTGTACCACTTCCATGAAGAGTTCTGATTAATTGACACATTTATTTCTTGTCGTCGTTTTACACTGTATTCCAATGTTTAATTCAATGTATGCTTTCAGAAATCCACCTTCTTTTAATATTGTAACCATTGACTATTTGTTATAACTTCGCCGAAGAGAGCCCCAGAACACCAAATCCATTTTTTCTGATTTATTTGGCATTCTCAGTTTCACTTTTGTTTATCATATTTGTCTACTCTTAATCATCGCGGATTTTTTGGCTAAGATATGTGGATGCCAGAACGTGCCTTTTAATAGATACAATTTCAAAGCTGTGTTTAAGGATTACCTTTTAATAAAAATGTAACCGACAATCGGCCACAGACAAAGTCCTAAATAACTGATATCGTATAACGGAGATCATCAAATTGGCAAATTTCCAGATGTTCTTGATATAGTAAAGGATAGTTCTGAGAAATTTTGGTAATTACTAACGTTATCTGGAAAAATTCACGGTTTATCGGTATTTCTTCAATAGTGCTTGTCTTATATACAGGTTAGGAAATAGTTAATCTCAGGTAATGAGCTTCACGGTTAAGACAGACGAAATTTCTCCTTAAATATTAGCCCTCTTTATATCAAATTATAATGAATATACTCGGTTACTTTTCCGTCCTCCAATTTTGTGCGAAATATGGCTGGCAGTTTAGCAGCATTGAAATGGGAAGTTACTATCGCAATTTTCATGATTAAGATTGCGATACTGTGGAAATCCCGGTTTTAATGGTAAATTCGTGAATTACAACAAAATAAAATTTTCTACAATTTTGCTATAATTATAAAGCCTACGTTATTTTGCCGGTTCAATAAAAGCCTAAATTTTATACCTCTTAGAATTTTATTCTTGCATTTTGTATACAAATTCAGAATCTAGATTGATTTTAGGTAAAGTGAACTAACTTAAACATCAAAATTTGAACTGAAGTTGGCAAAATAGTTTAGTTACTGAGATACAAAATTTACGTCATTTATTAAACGAGATGATGGGAGAATGCAGAAGGTAGTAATTATTGTGCATTTACAGGATTATTCTTTATTCCCATCCTCTATGAAAATACTTCGGTTTTCCATCGACGAAGCCGCAATGGCATCTTTATGTCCCCATAACGCAAAATCCCCATCTTTCATGTCTAAATGCATCTGTTGGTTACCCCCTTTCTATAACGGTCCAGTTTCATTAAAAGCACACTGCGTTCATGTCCTCACGCGCGTCTTTACCCAAGTAAGTCATAGAGGCTGCTTTTGTATTTACTCCTACGCACGCGCAGACACACGCTGCCCTCTCATAGTCTCATAGTCTGCATGGAGTCTTCGTTGTGGCTTGGCCTATTTAGATCTCGGTTTTCTGGTCCAACTGTTATTGCCGTTGTTTGTTCTTAGCTGCTAGCTGGCAGCCGTTAGTTATTATTCTAACCCCAACAGGCTAAGCTAAGCTGTCCTTATTCTCATAAAGAGTATAGTTTATTTTGCACTATTTTAAAGTTCGAATTTCATGAATTAATCTCCAGACTTGTAGATGAGATTATATCCGTGTTATCCATGGCTTATTGACCGGTTAATTTGATTCCGTGGCCAAGGCATTTTTATTTATTTCCACTTTTTATAAATAAGAGAGAGCTTAGTGTAATACCTTTTTCCAAAACCTGAGGTTGTGTTTAGATAAACAATTACTGTTCCAAATGAAGTTCGACTGACTTACTTGAAGGCACCCTTATCTGAATTGTTGACGTCACTTAATTTTATCCCTAATGGGATTTAAAATGATGCGTTTGTCCTAAATCGTAGAGAGGAATAATGATGCTGATAAATTTAATTTAGAAAATAAGATGCAAACGGAAATTATATAAGGAATGGAAGATGCGTGAGTTAAATTTTGTTCTGCTAAACACCTCTTAAATGGATGAAAAAACATTAGTTATGCAAGTTTTAAGGTTTAGCCCATAAATATAATTATAGGACAGGTGAAACATCGGAATCTTCAAAGCCGACGCCGTTCTTAATATATGTTTAGCTAAATGTATGTGCAAAATTTATGGTAAACAGATATAAACTAGTTGCAATTGTCATTTTTTGCCTAAATAAAGAGCAAGAATACACAAAATATGGTATAAATGCACTTTCAATTTTTTAAAACCATTAATTTGTTCTCTACTTTTGAAAAACACTTCACCCTCTTATTAATCTGTTTTGTGTTTCTAGTCTTTAGTCGACGATCCATTGCCAACATATAGTAATTGGTAGTGCAAAGGAAATTGAAAGTGTATATGATGAAAAACCCGGTGCATTGGTAGTGCAATGGTAACTATCTCGGATTGACATGTCTGAAGTCATGTGATCAGTGCCCATTTGGTTAAATCTGGTCAAAAAGGGATGTGGTAGAATGCGAATTTCCCATTGGGGCGGATCCAGAATATCTTCCCTCTACTTAATTGCTGTAAGCACTTTCCACATTAAGCTTGGAAAGCTTATTACGGAACATATTTCTGAACTGTGCCAAAGAGTATTTTTTTACAATCTACAAGCCGATATCTCAACTAGAATAAGGAAAAACACAAGTTCTCGTTGTTATGCCGAAAGCTTATTACAGTTCAACCCGAACTATTTACATTTCACTTTAGCAGTTTAAGCGTTAATCGTTATTTCAGTAATGGTGAGAAGAAAACACAAAATAAGATATTCCTAAATACAATTTCTGGTAGTAAGACATTGGTGTAATAATGGTCAAACTGAATCGAATTGACTTTATTTAATCTCAAAGGTTTTAATCCGTCATTTATTACCGTGTGGTGAATCATTTGTTTATTTTAAAAAAATCATTAACCAATTTTGAAAATAAATGCAAAAAAATGGAAAAAAATACTTTTTTCTTTTAAGCAAAATGAGTAGGAAAGGTACTTTATCCTTATCTATTGATTGACATAAGGTGAGATCTGAGGAGGTAAGCTTTCTGCGAAGTCAGACTTTAATCAGCATTCTTTTAGGTTTTAGAAATCTGTTTGGTAATTATTATAATAAAACACCGACGAAATCAAACGTAATCAGCTCTTAATTATAGGCTTCATTTTTTAAAAGTTCTTGTAATGAGCCATTGAATAATATATCTCTAACGCTCAAATGCTCTAGGTATCAATAAATTATGAAATTTCGAAACCAGTAGCTCAAGGTGGCAAATAATTACAGAACAATACATAAATAAAACGATGAAAAATGAATTGAGAACTGAAGATTAAACGTTTTATTGAGCACTAAATATAGTCGTAATCTTGTATATGTTAACGCATTTAAGAAGCTTAAATATGTGCTGTGTAAAGTTTTTCATTAAAATACTACAACAATCCGTTCAATGGCGAAAATTACACATTTATTTGAGAAAAACAACTGAAATCCAACGACCGTAAGTTCGACAAATTATGAAGGAGAAGAGATAGAAAGAGTACATTCTATGTATAAAAGAGTCTTCCTCCGTTAGAATTCTGACTTTCAAATGTACATTATTTATTCATTAAGTCTCCACTATTCTAATTTCATGATCTGTCACCTGCTTTAATACATGATTTCCTCTCAACAATAAGCAGTGCTTATTGACGGGCTATCGAATTGGAATTACAAGTATCGCCAATTCAGCTTATATTTTATTTCTTTTTTTACATTAAACTCAGTTAACGAGTGCTTTTTTATTTTAAACATAAGAAGTAGGTCTTTGAAAAGCTCATTATAAAGTCCATAATAACTTTAGCGATCCAGGAATTTAATTGAAACTGTAATGTGCACTGATATAAATCAAAAGTGAAGGAAAGGAAAATATTACGAAAGAGGATCGTTTTTAAGGCACAGACGATTTTGAAAGCTATAAATAACACTTTTATCATCGTTTTAAGAAAATAAAATAATTTTTTAAAGCACAAATTATCCAGAATGATAGGACGCTAAAAATTTTCATTTTTGTATAGATGCTTAAAATAAGAATCATTCAGCTGTGTGAAATAAGTGGATTTAATCGATTTAAATGCATTTGTTTTTATACCACGTGTCGCCGCAGTGTAAAGTATATGTTCAAATCATTTATCTAAACGATTCATGAAAGTGGTTATACTGGTGAAAATCACTGAGGTTAGACGATATTACTCTTACCGTCTGCTGTTCGCTGTCAGCCACTCTAATCGCGGAATTTAAGTCAATCAGTAAAATCATTCATAATCTGACTTGGCAGATTTATGAGCTTATTCATATCCTATTAAATAATCTAAAACTGTTCACAACGTAAGTAGTTGCGTTTTTGACTCGTTGATCTTGTTTGTCTTGAGTAAACTGTGTTTTGCATTTACCAACTTCGGTATATTGGCCACGAGATGAAATTGTATCCTAAGTAGATTAAAGACCATCAGATGGTTGATAAACTTCGGATAACGCAATCACAAATTCACTCAGAAACCCAGGAGGAAAATTAAAACGTTTTATGAGCAGAAATTTAGAATATTAGACAGTGAACGAGAAGTTAAAAGAGTAATAATATGATCCCAAAAGGCGAATTTTGTCAGAATTTCTGCATTTATTCACCTATTCTTCAATTGCAATATGATTTTCTTTTTTAAATTCGCACTGGTTTGGATTTAAAATTTCCTGAATTCCGGCGTTTTTCCAAATCAAAACTCACCACACATATCTCACAATGAAAATTGGATTTAACAGAGGCTTTTAAATAGAGTTTTCATTTTGTATTGAGTGATCTATCAAAAAGTGAAGTTTGACGCTTTTAACCGTATTTATGTAGTTGTAAGTTTACTATTGTACACAGTAAAATAAATATCAAATAAATAGCATTTTGAATAAATATTTAAAACAAATTGAACTGGAAGTAGTTCAATCGTAAAATTGATTTAAGTCGTTTACCTTAATTGACCTTGATCTGTTTGATGACTATAGCTTCAGTTTATGCCCTGGTAATATTTTTTGCATTCTTTCTGTTAAAGCATTTTAAAGGTACGTCAGTTTGGAAAATATATAAAATAATCCATTTTTATATTAATTAATTAATATTGCCATATTAATTAGGCAATGAATAATTATATATTTTATTAAATCTTGATAAAAATTAATTAGTGATTGGAACATTAAAATAGATCAAAATAGATCTAATAT
The DNA here is from genome assembly GCA_900708905.1 of Hymenolepis diminuta. NCBI lineage: Eukaryota > Metazoa > Platyhelminthes > Cestoda > Cyclophyllidea > Hymenolepididae > Hymenolepis > Hymenolepis diminuta. Next base: position 484,849 of record CAADRB010000053.1, on the reverse strand, counting down.
AATGTAATATAAAGATACTTTGATTTAGCTAAATAAAAAGGCATTCTCTGATAAGGACTTTAGAAAATAAGATCTTCTAAGTTAAAGCTAAATTAAAACATAACTATTTTATTATATTCTTGTCTATTCACTAATATGAATTTAAAGATGCTAGGGACAAATAAAATACAGAATTTTTATACTAAATGCAATTATTACTGCTAGTACTCACAGTAAGGCGAAGAAATATTTGCACTTTTTAATTTTATGAAGCAAATCAAATCGGTTAACACAAAGCCCAACACATGTTAAAAGGGAGAGAATCAATAGGATACTGAGAACAATGTCAAGGTATCAAAGTACCCTCATTTGAAATTTGCATTCTGGTTGTACAATATTTAACAAATGGGTATTGCACGTTCCAAAATTCAAATTTCATTTTCTTCAACTGGATTTCAGTAGATTCTTGTGTACAATGTCCAGTGCATACTATCCAGTTTCCATTCATGACGATCGGTCCTGCCATTTTTTTTCTTCCAAAGGTTGAGAAGAAAGAAATGACATTCGCACTCTACAATTATAACATGGCAGGAACGTGACTGATAAAATTTTAAGTCAGCAGAGCTCCGTAAGCTGTGTTTACTCATGGTAAATAAGTATGACATGAATCATAAAATACAATGATTTAATTAATTTGTTTATTAGCTGTACATAAAAACCGCGTTGCAATCTATGCTAATAACTCCGTGATTAGGGTCATTAAATATGCATCTTAATCTATCTATACTTTTTAAGTAAGCACCAGGAAGTAGTTCGCTAATTATTAGGTCATTGACACGAATAACTGACGCAGTGCCCCAAGGCAAAATTTATAACCTTAAATGTGTACTTACTAACTTAAATATATGTCAGTGTAAGGTCGATTGAAAAATTCAAAGGAAGAAATGCGTTATAAATTAAAACTAATTAATGCTTTATGCGCAGGTTTCAGAGATTGGTAACGATCTTGATAAAAATTTCTAAAAGACGTAGAGAATCAAAGTGGGGACCAAAAGATAGTCCGAAGAATAAGTGGAAATTAAAGACAGGACATTGGGTCCTATCGGGTTTAATTTTGATTGAGATCATGCTCCTTGTATCTAGTGAGTAGAGTTTATAATGACATTTTTCAATAATCGAACGTTGAAACTGCAGAATTTGCCATTGGCTTTGTATTTATCTTTATGCTGAAAATAGCTAATAGACAACTGGTCATCTATACCGTTGGTGAAGCATCTAAAAATCATATATTTTTTTTCTTGAAGCTAAGATAGTATAATTTTAAAGGAGATTGCATGATTTTAACGTATCAACTCTAGTGGTGATCATAGGTTTGAATATTCGTGGAGAAACATCTATTCAAGAGCCTGCTTAATCCCATTTAAGTACACTTTCTATATTAATATAAAAGTATATCTTAAACACATGAAATGGCAAATGGACTTGCAGATTTAAAAGATGTAAGAAGATACAAATGAGCAAACGACAAACCATTCAACTAATTCAACTGATCAGCTTGCCATAAATATAGTGGGCTTGAATTCTTCTATTCACTTAGTGTTCAAATAACAAAAACTGAATTTCTGTATATTTGGATATAATAAAGTGAAATAGAGATCTTATGAGAAGGTGAATAAGTCGAATTACAATGCTTCCTGTAAAATTAAATTTGATACATCTGCAAATTTTGAAATTCTGATTTGGGTGCCGCGGCTGTCTATTGATTAGCATCTACAAGTTTATTATTATTTTTAACTTTATAATGAACACTTTATCGATAACAAAGAAATAATTGATAGTGGATTTCTTAATATTAAAGAATGATAGTTCGAAATAATCACTTAGTCAACCAGAAATTATCTCTGACCACATTCTTCTTTTCCTATTACCACTAAGAGGAAATAAATTAAGTACTTTGCATTGGGGCATTTTTATCTACCATTCTACAGTTTATGAAGAAAGGTCCGAGGAGAAACAAGGAAAATTATGTAAAAGCCACAAATATTCAAGATCAGTTTTTCAAATGTGGATCATTGGTCAAAAAGAAAACAGAATTTTTTTGGAACTAAAAGCTAATAGCCGTACTTGCTAAATAAAGCATCTGTAAAGAAAATATATCGATAATTTACTAAATAGCTACTATAAACTACTTTAACTTAACTCTACGTGCACGGTATTCGATATTTTAATCATGGAGTCAAAGTAAACGAGAAATGAAGTCAGGATATCATAAGTCTACCTTTCCATCATTTAAAACACATTTTTAACAAATATAAAAAGATTAAATAATTAAAAACCGGGATAAAAATCTGATAAAATCCCTGTTTCCTTCCTTCTCCATCTCATTAATGTCAGCTTCTTGTGAAACTGAACGGCAAATCGTATGCTTTTAAAAAATATTTACCTTAGTATGCTTTTGTTCGGATCCATACTCACCTCTAATATTTTTAGTCAAATATTTATAACTTTTGTAAAGTTTTACATGAATTAATTCGTTTACACAACTTTACATAAGGGGGAAAGTCCGGTTGGTTTTATAACTTTTTCCATCTGACGTAATCAAGGATATCGTGACTCTCAGTTGTCTGCAAAGGCGTGATTTATCATTAATCCTTAACTGCTCATTATTCAGAATAAATAACAATTTTGTGTGAATTCTCTTTGTTTATTTCATCTGAGACAGCTATTGTTATTCTTCTTTTGGTTTTGTTCACTTTTTTCACTGTTGAATTTGATCTCTTATGATGATCAAAACATAAGAGTTTCCTTTCTTAAGGTGGAAATATTTTTTCCAATTTGCACATTCGGTTTAAGCTTTTCTTACAAAGAGTATATATTTAATTTTATTTTCGTACAGCATGTGGAATTTTTTCCCCGCATTTTTAGCATTGCTTGTCCCTACCAGCCTTGAAATGGCATTAATTATAGTTGAATATCTTGTTGACAGTAACGACAAGGCGGTGACGATTTTGGATCTGTGTGAGGACTTCGCTGTTCAGAGTGAGACTTCAATGATTATGTTATTGAACGGCGTGTGGGTAAAGAAAAATAAATAAGAAATAATAATGCCTAAGACCCAACACCTCTGACGAGACAACTTCAAAGTTATAATTATGACCCATTTTAAGTTATGCAAATAGAAAATAGAAAATGAAATTGCCTTCCGGTTAATAATTTGATTAAAATAAAAAAATCAAGCAAAGTAACAGAATTTATCGTCATATTAGATTATGTAATTGATTCATTAAATAGAATGTTAATAATGGATAAGCTTTGGCCAAATACATCTCCAAGCAACCGTACAGATGTCAAATTTATAAGTTTACCAGAAGCTCTGGGGATGATAACTTTGTATATCATCATATTCGACATGGTTCAACTTCCTAAATAGCTTTGTGAACAAAACTCTTCCCAAACCTGTTAAAAACGTTCATCGTACACCCTCTCAAGTGCATGAGGGTAAAACATCCTTAAATTTCAAACAACAAAGGAAATCTGAAACCTTCTTCATTACGTCTTCAAAAGCTGCGTGTTCAGTGATATAAATATATAAGAAAGACAAAAAATTGTTTTGTTTTAGGTAATAAAGCCTCCCCATCATCAAGGTGGTAGGTGGAAGAAAATTTGGTAACTTCGACATGTAGTTAGAAATGTTTATTTTCCGAAATATTGAAATTGTCGAAGCACAAATAATTCAAGAGTCCCGATTAGTGACCCCTAGATCGCTTCAACAATTATCTTGATTCAAATCATCATTAATGTTAATAGCGTATCGGTACAAAAATATACACATTCAGCTTTTAATATTTTGGAAAAAAGCCTACTTTTTTGTTTAGGATCCGAATATTAAGATGTAGTCACTCCAACAAATAAGATCTTTATTTCGATCAAAATAATTGTATTATTGAAGATTAATTTCTCTTCAACATTTATTGCAAATTACGCATATTTCAACCAGCCTATAAAGAAAAGCTATTTTAAAATAATTAATTATATAGTTGACTACTATTACTACTTGGAAAAGGTACCTAAAACAGGAAATGCACTAATTTATGATGCGAAAGTAACATTTATCTAATTGAAAAACTTTAAATGATCGTGAAATAAAGTCATAAGCGCCATTTTCAAATTAAATAGAACGTATCGAAATAAATTTACAAACATTTCACTCATAATTTGTAATTTTACTTACTTACGTCATCTTTTTACCATATTTGTTGGAAAATTGAATAAAATAATCACAATTCAAACGAGTTTTATATTAAAAACATTAAAATTTTTTATTTATCAATGTGAGGTGAATGACAGGATAAATAAATGTTATTTTTATCCTGCAAAAACCTTTTAAAATAAAGGAAAGTAAAATTCTCTAATATTTTACTTTTACTTTAACACCTTTTTTGGTCGTACTCCAGAAAAATATTTATTAAACTTGGTGTAAATCGATTTCAGTTTCCTTATTACATAGAAAAATTGTAAAATTCTTTTGCCTTACCTTTTATCATAATGGTATAATTAGTTATTTATCGTAACAATTTTAACTTCTGGAATTTGTGCGTTTAACTAAATTTAATATAATTAATCTGGAATTTATTTGCAATAAATAAGGGTAAATGACCTTAATCTTAAATGTCACTCTACGGCTTCCAGGGGTCGCTTTAAAAGGTCATTTCGAAATTATTGCACCATCAGTCAAAAGTTATGGCTATCAAGAAAGATTGACTAATTAGGCAATAAAATACGAAGCAATGTTTCATAAAAGTTTATAAAGTAACCGATTTAACTGCTGAGTTTTGAGTTATTAGCGAAATAGGTTAATTGTTCGAACAATAGACCATGCAATTTCAGAAGCACTGCCAAGTAATAAAAATTTATTATAAATGAAATTGTTAAATTTTGATATTTTTAAGTTGCAAATTTTTTAAAATGTTGATGAAATCAATTCAAACATATCTTTTGATATTTTATTTCATTAAGACAGGCAAATCTACAATAAATCTCATTCGCAAAATTTTGATTTGGTTACTATATTATATTTTCTTTTGCAGAGAAAAAAAACGTTCGAGAACATTTATTGCATCAGTTTTCCAAATAATGAGTTTCTTTTTAAAACCACATTACAGCAGAAAAACTACGAATTATTGCTGAAGAAAGAGAAGGAAAATCTCATTTTGCTGCAAGACTAGTTTTCTAAATTTATGAACATAAAAGATGGAAAATTAAATATTTGCTTACACAGACCATCTGCAGAATCACTGATTTTAAGAGCTAATAAATTTCACTATGCTCTAGATGAAAATCAAACTTTTAATAACTGGTCTGAAAAGTGTAAGAGTGTCTTCCAGGGCAATTACGCCATTATCCCAGATGATTAAAAAGTCAGACTGTCAATACTGAGATCAATTGTTGCTTGAAACAAAAGGTTTGAATATGTTATCCATCCAAGATTAATTTAAAATTTTAAGTTTAATTAATCTGCCTCACTTCTCTCCAATTTGTTTAGTGAAAAAACTTTTAAACTTCAAAAGTGCTCTGACTGTCTCCTCTCATCAAAGAACATGATGAAGACTGAATAACCTGCGCTTGCCGAGTCAACGCTGCTTTTGAACTCTTCGGCAAACGGGGACATAAGAAAACAATATCCCTAACTAAAACAGAATTCAGAAAGAGGAACGTCACTTATTAGTACAAATAAAAGATCATTCAGGTGACAGAACCTAAAGCCAACTGAAAAAGGATATGAAGAGGAATGTAATCCGCAGAAGAATTCGGTGAAAAGAATGCGACTTCCTGAACTAAATCCTGCTATAGGCACTGAATTGAAACCAGAACTGTAAATAAAGGGACCATAACAATTGAGGAATGGAGATCTTCCTCAGAAATCAAACGTGAATGAAGCTTAATGCTGTTCAAAGCGTCCAGAGCAAGATACTCGTAGCAAGAAATATGGAAAGATGAAGTCTAACGAAAAAGGGGAGGTGGCAGGCGAGAAATACTGAAAAACTTTTCTTTAACTTCAGGACGACCATAAATCAAAGCTAGGTGCATAATTTTCAATAAAATTACTAAGTGGAAAAAAGGCAGATTAAAACTGAATACATCACTTGAATGTACACCTGAAGGAACAATGGCTCAATAGGAAATGAAGCTACATCGGCTAAAGAACCTCAAGCAAATCCAAAGGGGGAATTCTAAGAAGGAGTGGCTTAAAATGGGAAAGTCGACGTTGGGATATATTGTTAATAAGTAGACATATTTTATTAAATATTTTCTTGCGAAGAAATAACATTTTTTATTTCTGTCTATCATATTTTTCAAGTAGTCCTTAAATTTATATTATTGGTATATTTCAAGACCTTTATTGTGGTGATTTGAAGTGCAAATTTATGATAGACTAAGGGACATTTCCGGAGCTTATTCATATAGATTGCATACTGTGTCCCATCATTTCAATTAACGACTCATTCACCCCATTGCCACATATTAGTATTCCGTGTGCTTTTGCATTCATCCATACATATGAAACTTTACTATGGCTTTACTCAGTAAAGACATGCATCCGGTCATATGTGTAATATCCTTCCATATCCCCTAATGATCTAAACTCCAATTATCCAATCCAATGTTATATCTGATCCTATTCACCAATTAGGATACATAATCTCTGTTTGCCTACCTGCCTGTTCGTTCATGTGTGACTGCCTGGCTCTGTGTGTGAAGTCCCAATAAATATTACCCCTGAGTGTCATAACCGCATGTATTCATCCCGACTGACAGTACCAATGACATGTGTTATTGCGACTTCTAGTACATGTTAAGGATATTCGGTTCTTTGGCGTATTTACTTCAACTAGTTCCGTGCTATGTTAATGCCAGTTAAGATTTTGCGGGTGTAATACAAAATGTAACATTTTGGTAATATTTTAAGTTTATTAAGTAAACTCAGATTGTTTCTCCTTTAACAAAACTGAGTCTAAACATAGGAATTTATTAGTCTGCTCTTTTTCTCTCTCTCTCTCTCTATGTAATGTTTGTTGATGTACAATGTGGAATCTTGTCAAGATGAGGACTATTTGTTTTTTCTAGTCATTTTGCAGCAATCCATATTTCAAAGCTTGCTTATCGCTAACTCAAATCTCCAAAAAATTTTTGTGTTGTTCAAGCTAAACAGACTAAACCTCATTTATAACCGGAGTGAAGGCATCTACTTTGTCACTGTTCCTAATATCGCAGATTTTGTGTATATTTGTTCTTAAGTGCACAAAATCAAATCACAAAAATATAATGAGACAATTCCATCTGTTTTTTGCAGTCATGATCATGTTTAGGGAAATATTGTACCGTTGGAATTCATAAGTCCATGTATTAGACAACAAAATTATAGAATTAAACATGGATAATTGCGTCCTCACTCAAAGTTAAATTTTAAATCTATTTAAGCATCAGGGACGGCTTCAATCCATAGAAAATGTTAACTCAGATTAAAATTATTTGTTTAAAAGTACAAATCCATGAAATGTCCTTTTTTAATGGCTAGAAAACCTACCACTGCGTGCGATTTATTTCTTTCCAAGTCATGACTTTTCTTTGTTACATGTCTTGCATTCAAACCTCGTATTAGTGAAATGGAGTGAAAACTGATAATATTTAATGAAATGCTAAATTACCCATACAATTTGTGCTATATTTATGCCTATTTCAGCTCACATAATCACATTTTAACTAAAATTCTAAAGCAATAGTGAGTACTTAATCTTCAAAAACTACTTAAAAATTTAAATTAAAAAGAAGCTTCGAATAGCAGTCAACATATCAGAGGATTATTCAATTTCTGGAACCTTTAAATTATCTTATTCTTTACGACCCAACATTCCAAGTATCAAAACTCTTGATCAAATAATTTCATTTATGATGTTATCAGTAGAAAGATCAAAGCAAGAGAATGATCATAACCTCATCAAATACTTGTGTCTAAAGAAGATTTCTTCAGGTTAATGTTATTAGGCGCATATTTATCTGAGGTTATTTATATTTCTACACTAGGTAAAGTAGGTAAAATGTTCAAACCCATTAAAGCATCGGAACAAGACAATGAAAAAATCGACACAGTAGGTGCACGTCATAACCGCATGAAGAATTCAATCGTCATTCAACAAATGGTCTGTCGTTTGACGAAAATTCTACCACATTTGGAAATTGACACTGAATGACGGGTTCAATCATCTTCAGCCAATCCCAGTTCGACCAAACCACCATTCTTGTGCATAAAACATTAAAAATTTCAACAATACACCTGACCTGATCTGTGTTGATTATTAAACTAATCTTTTTCAACTTCTCTCTCTCTTGGATCTAGACAACTGTAATGTGTCAAATATCATTGGGTTTGACTACATAGTTCAGTGATAAACTGCAAAATAAGTAAATCGGTGTGATAAATTAAGAGTTTTGAATTTAAATTGAATAGAAACAGTCTCGCAATGTCTGAGTTTTTAAATCAGGTAAATAATTTTATCTTCAAATTTTATAATTTCATTTTTTTGTTTTAAATGGAATCTTGAGTGATTTCAGGTTTAAAAGTCCAGGCTAATTGAAATTTAAGTTGCGTTAAACGGAAGGGAATGTTATTTAATCATTCGTCTCGGTATATTATTATTATTATTTCACAGTAAAAAACTTTTACAATTTTAATCAAGAGAAAGTGCCAAAACAAAGGGGGAAATAAGTGACTCTAAAGTGTTAAACGTGGAGGGGGTTAGAATAAGCTTCTAATAAGTCAGGACCTCACAAGTCATTTATGGAGCATTGAGCTATTCATACTCTCATGCCGTGCTGTCACAATGTTTAATTCTCATCACTTGACCCCCAGATTCACATGTTACATTATTTTCATTGTATTTAGAGCTCGTTGACGCTTTGATCTATTTCCTTAGATGAGATAAGCTGTGATAAATTTACCAAAGCAAAACCCACTATAGCTCACTCAACGCGAACCGTCATTTTTCAGACGCTAGTTTTATCTCAATATTATATTTAATGAATCGCATTCTCAAACATTATCGAGCAGTTAAGTAAACTGATGTTATGCAGGAGCTAATAGAAAAGAAACAGCATATAATTACCTCCATATTCAATGTACAAATTCATTAAAAACAATGTGTAGTCGAAACTTTCAGATCGGATTGCTCTTACAGATTTACTGTTTAAAATAGTGCTGAAAGATATAAGATAATATTACTTAAGGAAAAAGTATTTTCCTACAAAGCCAAAAAACATGGAGATAAATCAAAAATTAGAAGAATTAAAAAAAACGGGAAAAATTCCCAAAACAAGTACTAAAATTAAAGGTAAGTATATGTACTTTTAATCTATGATGAAAGACGCTAAATGACAAACAAGATTATTGAGCTATCGCTGTGTATTTGGATTTGAAGAAGAATACAGTTTGAAACTCGTGCATTATTTAAGCGCCATTAGTGTTTCAGAAGCATTCCAAGAAAAATCATTTTATGGGTGGGGCACATTTAATAAATTAATGGAAAAGACATAAATGAAAATTTACAATTATTTTCAAATGCACCGGTGAACTGGAATTTTGTTATTTTGAAGAAAGGTAAGTAAGTACGATTCATTTATTTTAAATTCACCTTTGAGCAAAATTTATTGTCACAATCAATCTGGTTCTTTGGCATTTAATTCTAGATCCGTTTCAAAATTACCAGAGTTAATATTATCATTTGTTATTTTGCAGAAGTAGACATCTTTTGGGCTAAATATCGAAGCTAAAATTAGAGCAAATTGTTCATTAATAGCTCATTATAAATGAGATCGGAAATTTAGAGTCCAGTCAAATGATCTACCCAAAAAACTTCATTACTCTCCAAGACACAGCAAAAAATATTTACAAGATACTTAATATGAGAAAGTATTTAAATAGGGAGACTAACAAACAAATCCAAAATTGGTATGAAAAGGGTAGGGATCAACAATAAGCCCGTAATAAAGTAATGATATCATAGGCCTTTCCTCATTTGAATTCAGAAGCGCCAAGCTGTCAATATTCATGTAAAAGGATGGATTTATTTTGTAACTTCGTTGCGTTCAGTCTTCATCATTTAACTTCCAGATTCATGCAAGAGATTATGTTTGAGATATTCAGAGCTGGTTGACGGGATGATCAGTTTAGACACCTCTACTTATCTACATCTTTTTACAGTCAAGTAGGTGAGACTACCAGCTATGCATGTAAGTAAGCATAATTTTCGATAGCTTATTCAAAATGAGCTCAAGTTTCTTAGTTTGAAATGCAGATTTTTAAGTTAATTAGTAAGAGAGGTTTCAGCTCAGGAAATGTCCATGTAGGGTCTAAAATCTGGCATTCTTTGCAATTGAATGAATCAAGCCGCAGCAAGATTATTTTTAAATTCGAATCGGAGACAAATATTTACATATGGAATGAACGGGGAGTAATCTTGTGACCACTTAGCTGAAAACTTTGTGCAAGTAGAGAATTTGAGCCTACGACTGCGGCTTTACAAAAGGAAAGAGGAAATTAATAACCGTTAAAACCAGGAATCAAAAATGCAAAAATCCATGTGAAGAAGGAAGACAACAGAGTAAAATTGGATATGCTAGTTGCGATAATACAGTGGACATATAGAGAATAGTTACTACATTTAGTCTTATATAAGTGGCTAAAATCTATTTTTCTTCATAAAAATTGAAAATACTATTAGTTTTTGTAAAATGCAGGCGATGGACCAAAGAATTAGTAATATTTAATAATTCTGAAAACAATTTAATCTGAATTATTCCTTAACGCTTTCAAAATTCATTAAAAAGGTTCAAGATTTAATCAATGTATAAATAATGAATCTGCATTGAATGCTCTAACTTTATCCTGTTTGTTAGCTCACCTGTTTGATATTTAAATAAAACAAATTTCAAACAATTTACCTGTGATTATTGTAAAATAAATCAATATTCCTGCTTCCATATCAATAGAAGTTTGTAATTTTATTTTCATTTTAATCCAAAACTTATTAGGACCTTTAGAAAACAATTTTTTGCATGGAAATTTTCCGCAATATTTATCCATTTGAAAGCGTTTCAAAAGGAAAGGAATTTCACTCGTTAGTTCAGGATTTGCAGCAACTAAAATGTATATAACTACTTTGAATATAAACTAAAAATTCTATTTTTTTAACTTTTCCATTATTAAGGCTCCATACATTATTGACTGTAAACTTAAATGTCATATCAATGGCGAGTTGCCAAACGGATTTCAGATGGAAAGGGCATTGATAAAATAAGCAATAACGCAAATTTATTAAACTAAAGTGATTATTAATTAAGTCTAAATATTACAAACAAAGAAGCAATCAGAAACCCAAGGATCAAATAATAAAATATGACTTTTTAGAACATTTGGCCTTTGCAAAGCGAGATATAACCCATACGAAGAATTGGATATCTCTATGCCTCCAAAATCCATGCCATATTTCCGTTTCATACCTGCCTCATTTCCCACTGTAACATTTCACGCGCCTCCGTGCTATTTTTTGTTTTGAAACCTATACTTATACTGTCGGAAAAAAATAATAAAATGTTCACTCAAAATCTTAATTTTTTATCATCTTATATATTGAAATTCCTGTCATACATAATAAATACACAGATCAGCTTTACCACTGTAAATTTCAACGCTAATTTATATAAAATAACCAAATGCTGGAAAACTATTCAGCAAAAGTTCTTAGCAACCGCCACCAGCAGTAATCAGCCTATTTAACAAATTAAAATTGTCAATCAGGGTAAAAACTTACTCGTCATTATACAGCTTTAGGAAATATTAATGAGCGAACAAATAAAACCAATCTCTGTTCAGCCAAGCAAAATTTTCATGTCGCTAACGTTTTTTATTAGCCAGCAATCCTAAAAAATTAATTTTAATAAGATATCTGCCGTTAAAATCGTTAATTTAAGTATGATTATTTGATATATTTTATCCAACTTGGTTGAAAATTAACGCTTCATTTAACTTAACATAACCATTAGTCATTTTTGTTCATTTCTTTAAAAATTACAAATGAAAGCTTTTCGGAACATTGTCGGATTTGCTTTAAATTTGTTTCTCATTTATAGAGCAAAAAGTGGAATAAATTACAAAGGACTAATTATTAAGAAAAGTACATATTTATTTTAAATGTTCATTCCTTCAAACATTTGCGTTTAACGACAATTATTACAAGTAAATGTCAATTCCTGGACATAATTAGAAATTATATCAACATATATCAAATTAAAAAATAAAGTTCAGAATGACTGGTTAAAGTTAAAATTGAAAATTGGAAAGAGGCTCGTGATATCCTGACTTCAAGATATACCCCAACTCATTCCTTTGTTTCGAATTTAAAATTTTTCATTCTAAGCTGCCAACTCGGGATAAATCTTTTTTAAATTCTCCTTTGGAAATGAGATGATATTTGTTATAATAGTGACAGAAAGATTTAGCTGCCTAATATGTAAGCAGAGGTATTTTGTAATTGATAAAGAAATTACTATTGGCAAAACTGCAGATTCAGTTAACATCGAAAGGACAATTTATTCATGTGATAGGTGAAATACAAAATATATTCAAATTAACTCCACGTATAATTTGAATTAAAAATTTTTTGAATAAATTAAAATTGCATTTTTTAATTAAATATTCTGTTGTTTATATTTATTAACTGCAGATATTCAGCATATTACCTGGGAGAGCACGACTTGTATATTAAATAATTCAAATCGCGAAAGCTATTTTAATACTAATAGGATCTATTCACAAATTACTCTATGACTAGAGAAATTATGAAATAAATTATTGACTTTTTCTGTAAATAAAAAAAATAAAGCAATATTTGCAAGTTTAATGGGTATTTTAGATTTTCGCTAATTTAATAATAAGATTGACGATTTTTATTTTCATCAGTTACATAATTAGTTAAAATCATCGTAAACGAGAAATCTCTTTTCAGTTGGGATGAACATTTTAAAGTTAGCTTCATTGAGGTTTTTTATTTTATAATTAATAGTTATGCTTTCTTTTAATGTAGAACATGTTGCTCAATTACATTTCAAATCATTTCAAAAATCATTGCCTTTAAAATTTTAAATGTTTCTTATTACTTAATCTGTAGCTGAATCTACCCGTGAAGATATTTTATGTAAAATACGAGGAATTTAATGTGTAAAATTAAAACTTAATTGTTAGGTTTGCTTTTGTTTACAAGGAAAGAAGACTGCACTATATATTCAAACTTAAATAAAGATTCTACTATGACACCTCAAATATAACATTTTTATTCGAATTTACAATCATAGGAAATAAATTTAATGATGATAGCGACACTTCGTTTCAGTATAAATTTATCTTGGATGGTTTAAATACCAACTGCCTAATTTCTGTACAGTTTTATTATAAATAAACAAAAATCTAATATTTACTACGATGATTTCTTTTAGGAAAAATTTAAAATTTTTAAATTCAGTTGCTAGCAGAATTTATTTATTTATTTTTACCTCAGAATTTAAGTGACAAAGCATCTAAAATCCAAGTTATTTTACTTTATATAAATTTTCAGATGCCTCTCACGGTTATTTGCTTTGAATATTAAAATTTAATTAGCAGTAATTTTTTATTAATGTAAATCTTAGCAAAACCGTCAGGTTATTTGCACAAATGGAGATCTTTTCAATTAAATTGGGAAATTTGTTTTCTTTTTGCCACTTAAGGTTAACAAATAAATTTTTCTAAGAGATTAAATTGATCACCGACCTGCATTTTTGCCAACTCTGAAAGAGGCAAAAATAAATTTTATAAACGGAAATTCAATTGACCCAGATATAATTTTCTCCATTTCTCGATCGACGTTTTGATTGATTTTGAAAATCTTATTCCTTTATTTAGCATTCATTAATTTCAGCTTCAGGGTTTTTTCTGTTACCTTTAAGACAACATCTTAATTAAATAATCATCATTGCAAATTTTTCTCGCGTGCATGTTACGCAAAAATTGAAGATATTTCACTTGTTTTCGTCTTCTTTGCCTCTTCAATCTGAAAATATTCAATCCAGACACTTCGTTCAAAATTTAATTTATTGCTTTTCATTAACCATACAAATGTGATTTGAAAACCCATTTGCTAACTAATTTTTAATGTTAAAATAAAAATAGTCCGAAAATGCTAGAAATCCTATGGTTTTAATTTATACATGTTAAAATTGAAGCTGATAATATTTCACAAATATCTGGCTATATTAAACTGAATCATGACGATTCGATAGGATTTAATTCATGTATTGATATATTAAATAAAATTGTTTATTATCTGTGAATGTCAAATTAAATACCAAGGTAGGTATGATCATAAAAGTGTATGGTTTAACGATGAATAACGGGTGCAAATTTGCTTATATTTTTCAGCCGTGCATAAAATGTATCAAGGCATAAAAGAGTTTTACTAATATAGCTTAGTAGAACCTACTAGCAATTACAGACTGATTCATCAATGACAAAAGATAAATTTTGAATGTTTTATAAGGGAGAAAGCATCCTAAATGGTCAAAAACTAGTCCTGGGTGTTTGAGAGCGAATGAATAATTAAGAATTATCAGTGAACAAAATAGGAGTATTAATTTTGTTCCAATATCTAAGTTGCTTTTAACATACCAAATTGCACTAGGTTGTTCCAAAATTTCGAATAAAATTTTTGAAATGACAAATTTACAATTCATTCCAAATCTATCAACGTAGGACATCAACTGAAATGACAAATAATAAATCAGTTTCCTCCCATTCAAAATTCTAATCACTTTAACAATTAATCATAAAATAAGATTTATTTTTCAAACATTTGAAAGTGATTAATTTGTTAAAAGTTATTGAAAAGAAAGCAATATTTTTTTGTTAAAGTTGAATTTCTTGGAGCTCTCAAAGAATTTTTTAAAGTGACAGATTTAGAATGCTGATTTATTGATTAATTAACATTATTAACTATTTGTTTTTAGGCTAAAAACGCGTAAAGCTTGAATAATTTGATTTCTCTAATCGAAGGAAATAACTGAGACTGACAGAATTAAACTAATGAACTCTCCTTGATAACAGGTATCTGAAAGAGCTAGACTTCAAAAACGATATTGCCGCCTTCCATTCTCATCTTTTTTAAATCGCCGATAACAAATCTTATTTGCTCACCTCACTTTATAATGCTTTTTTTTTGTAATTTGTTTGCATTTACTAAGCTTTAGCACTCTAAATCCCATTCATCTATCCAAGATATTTTTTAGACCTCAAATTCAATGAAAACCTTTAATAACATAATGTTTTTACTTTATTTAATAGCTATTGAATAAACAAGATTTTCCGCATCCACATATCTTGAAATAAACAGTCTGGATTGCTCCTGAGCTTTGGTTGTCAAGCCCCTTTTTAAGGACGGTGTTATGCGCCATTCGTTCAGCTAAAATTTATTAGCCAGGATCAGGCGCTTATGGAAAAGGCTGCCCATTGCTGCTGTGGATTTAAGTTTTTCTAGCGAGGAAGATAAATTACAGTGGTCTCGAAGGTTAGGCACATCAAAATTCTACCAGAAAATTTGGTATAGTTGGCAAAACGTTAATGCAGAAATTAAGGCATAGGAGGGAGATTTAGGGAAATAAAATATTCAAAATTATTACCTTATTTTACTTCAAATGTCAAAATTTAACATGTTTCAAATATGTATATAAACAAACAGATTATTTAGAAGAAATGAAATAATACGAATATTGACTGATTTTCAAAAATAATACTTATCCATTATCAGAAATTTTGAAAATAAAATATTCTACTCTCTGGATAAACAATATTAAGTAGCTAAATCTTATTCAGTTTGCATTGTCAATGAGATCAAAAGCGGACCTCAGCAGTTAAATTTCTGATTATTTTATGAAGGACTGAGAAGATCAAAATGCCACATTTTGGAAATTTACCTTTAATGTTGACATTGAATTCATTGTTAGTCTGCTCAAAGGAATTTTGAGAAGACAACAAAAATAAAAGCACAAATTCTCCAGAACTGATTTTATAAAAGGTGAAAAGGTCGATTCCAATATAATGAACTCTCTTACATCATCCTTATGGCTATGGGCGAAAATGTTATATTATTTTTTGTTCAGTTTGACATTATATTGCCATAACTAACAGCAAGACATAACGATCCACATTTACCATAGAAGAGCCAAAGTAATCGGTTAACACTAAGTCATATAAATGAAAACGGAGAGGATTTTAATAAATGGATAAATTAATAAATTTATGAGGGAGAACTGATCTAAAATATTAATTAAATGATTTTTCATCTGAAATCAATCATTAGCATTCTTTTAAACCCCTAGACGTTTAATAATTACTTCCTAATCAAATTAACTGCAACTGCCTACACAGTAAATCAATCTTTCATAAGGCACCTGTCATTTCAAGGTCTTTAAAACACAAAGTGCTTCTCCAACAGAAATAAGTGAAATCCTTCGTCTGCCAAACAAAAAATGTATCCAAATCAATGAAGTTTTCAATTTTAAAGATCATCCAGGTTTAATTTTAACCTTATTTTGAAATAAATTGGTAACGATTCACTCATGTTACACATGTTTCTGGGAAGTTATTTTTTGGGACATAAGTTGATTCAAAATGTCGTCGCATTACACATAATAGTAGTTTTCCTTTAGAATACTTACTGAATAAACCTACACTCTTTAATAAATCATCATTTTAATGACTTTGATAATATTTAAAGAACATTATTTAAGAATTCGAGTACTTTGATAACTGAATTAAATATCGAAAAGTTTTTAATAGAAAGTTACAAGCTGGGAAGCAGATTAAACTATCATGAGATGAATTTCCTGCATTAAATGCAAGTTGTATGAAATATTTAGCTTAGAAGAATGAAGAAACTCCGTACAATCCTACGATTTTCGGCAACATTACATTAACATTTTCTATTGCATTCAAAAAATTAAAACTGGCTTTTGGAATGCAGTGTTACAAAACAAATGAGGCGAATTCAAATCCTCATCTTTGAGGCAACAATCTCTACGCAGACTATATATACATATCTTCGATAAAGGTTTAAAATAAACCATTTTCTCTGTTAATTAGACTTCATAAATCTTCTATTTGAGGTCATACATCCTGTGTTTAAAATTTTATTGCTAATACAAAATTGATATTTAGAAAAATAATAATGTAAACGTCAAGGTGAAACAATAATATCAAATAATCACTAACTATTTTTCTTAACAAAAATTGATGTTTTATTTTATTTTTCCTTTTTATTATTAATGAGGATGATGCTTATCTCTGTAATTGTTTATTTGGACTATTATGAATGACGATGTGTTGTACATAGTTCCAATTGAACTGTAATAGGTTTTCGTTAAAACAACGAGAACTTGTGTTTCTCCTACTTCTGGTTGGAATATCGGCTTGTAGATCGTAAAAGCCGAAATCCAAAATGATTAAGTTAGATGAAAGATATTTTAACAATTGTAATAAGGATTTGTTTTTAATCAAAATATTATTAACCTGAATATTTGTTAATCCATTGCTTTTACTACGTTCACAATTATATTAGAAACAGATAAATAAGTATATAAATGATAATGTCAATAACGTCTGCTTTAATTAAATTACAGGTATTAAAGTAGTAAAAATTCAAATCACTATCATTAGAATCCAGTTAAATTTCAAAAACAATGATAAATTATATTAATGGAACGTCGGTCACAATATTTCGATAATGGGCGATTATATATATATACGAAGTGTGTAAGGCAAATGAGGACACTTTACGCACTTTTCGAAAAACAGAAAATATTATTGTTAACGGTTGAAACTTACATTTTCTTGTAAAAAGACAAATAAACATATTATTTACCTAGGTTTTATTCTATATATTCTCCTTCGACCTCTATCGCCCACTCACTTCCAGTCTGAAAGTAACTGCAAGCTTTGATGAGGCGGGCCTCATTGATTTCCTCCACTATTCCTCCCAACAGAGAGTATTTGGTGTTATAGGGAAATTCATTAACGTCCTTTTCAACCACGCCACGCCCCACACGTAATAATTAAAAGGATTAAGGTCTATTGAGTAGTTTGGAGGCCATAAGTCTGGTGTGGTATGATGATGAAAATTCATTCAATCCTGGTTTTTGAGGGCTTTATGGGGTGGAGCCGAATCTTATTTTAAGGCATAGGCTCTTCCGTTGGCTACACTATATATCCAAGGCGGCGTAACAGTGACACCTGCACTGACTCTAAGGCTCTTTGGAAAAATGGAAGAGTCATGATATGCCTCTCCCTTACTGCCAACAACACCGAAAGCAATCACTGTTGCTGGAACTTTAGTGGGGTCCGCCAGCACCTAGCCAACCACCTGTCATTCCTTCAATCGAATTTTTTATCCTGGTGGAAACCAAAGGCATTCTTCTTCTTCTGGGTACTTTAATTTTTTTAAAAGTTCTTTTGCACGCATTAAACAATTCCCTTGGATTGTTTTTGTCCACATAAACTGAGCTCACCTAAGAAACTATGATTTTTATCCGAGATCTTGATGAAAATAAATCTTATTGTTTATTCAGACACTTGAAAATCTTTGGCAAGATGTCGAACATTGAATTCTTACGTTTTTCGTCCATCATGTCATGTTATGCATACTTCTGATGAACTCAGATGCTGTGAGTGGGTCGGTAGAGTGTTGACAATGCTGCTTACATCATGGCAACCAATTCATCTCCATTGTTTTCATTCAGCAGTACTTTTCTAACTTTGTAAACGAAAAAAAACCGGTAACTTTCAGAAAAACTACAATTCCTAAGTCCCTGTATTTTGTTGCAACGAATATTATTACAGTGTATTCTTTCATTTCATCAGTTATAGTAGTGTCTGTTATGAGACGTTCTGACATAAAAATTGCATTAATTATTATCAGATTTGTTTAAATTACACAAATATAAGCATCCGCAAAGACCTTCCGCACTCTGTATATGAATGCTCCATTTTAATGAGTTCATTCTAAGGCGGCATTCAGAGAGAATACGGCATTTTTAAATGACTTTCTATTTCGGATAAAGATGAAATTAATAAACAATATTTTATCAACGATGTATATTGAATGTTTAAGTGGTATAATTAAGAATCTGAGAGTTAAATGATAAGAAGTAAATATTCAGAAATCACAATATATGTTACTTTCGAAAAGTAACTCACTGCTCCCGATTTCAATTAAAGACCGGTAAGGTACCGACTTTGTAATTCGTTCTTGTCCATAGCCTCCGCCCCCCATTTCACAACTTGTTAAAATTGTTTTCTGTTTTCCTTTTTCCTCTACTTTAACGTGATTAAAACTTTTAAAGCGTTTGGCCGTGATATTGGAAATAATAATAATGTCACAATGAAAAAATTCTAGATTTATATCAAAGCCATGTATTTGGTTCCTTCTAATGTAATGTTTTTACGTTTTCCTAAAAGCTTATGTTAAAAATTTTATATTTTGCACAAAATATTTACAATTTTCCATAATATTTTATTTGACAATTACGAATTTGAAACACTAACCTGTAAGCGTTAATGGCATTTTTTATTATAACTAAAATTTTAACTTTTGTTTGTAATAAAATAAATTTTTATTATGGTTTTGATGTTTTTCTTAGCAAATTATGCAGCTAAAAATTTACAACGATTATCAAGTGAATATAAACGGTCTGAATAAAAACATGGGAATATATTGCAATCAACCGAAAGTACTTAGTACGCATTACCTTTGTATTTAAATAATTGTATTTTTATTATTATAGACATTGTTTACCATAGAAAAATTTTTTAGATAGGTCACGATTTACGAATTTATTTATATCGGGCCCTTTTAAAGATAGTTTGCAAATTCTGATATTTACATTCGATCATCCTATTTTATTACCGTCTTAGATTCCAAGCTGCGGCTTAAGATTGTTGTTTTGTATTTGAAACAATACAGATGTATCCTGAATGTTAATGAACCCAAAATAACACCAGTTCCAGGTAAGGCCAATTTTATAATATCACTGAGTTAAGCTTGAGATATTCCTTTAAAATTCGGCAACCACTCCCAGATCGAAAGGACAAGATTTTAAATGAATTGATGGTGTATGAAAGTTTATAGAAAAAGAAGAGAGAAATGATTAAGGGTTGGAATGTTAGAAATGGATTGCTGGTTGACACAACCGCGTTGAAGACAGAGATCAAAAACCTATCGGTAAATGCTGAAAAAGCATTTACTGCAATCCAGAGGATGAATCATGATATTTCAGTTTTGAAACCTGAATGACCCATGTAAAAAATTTTATGCAACCCGAATCCACAATTCAAATGTAAGGATCCATTGATACCTTGAGGTCGCTCTCAGTATCTTTTTGATGTCCTCCTCCCTATCATATGTTGGATTTTCCGTTAACCAAATTTATTATCTTCCCACCATTAAAAATGGTTAATTTTGCTGTATTACTCTAGGTAAAAGTAATATTAATAACGAATGTCATTTTATCGTAGCCAAAGTGATAGTTAGATCTAGCAAAACTCTGAAAATAATCATTCCTTTAATTATTATTTCCCTTTAACAACGAAAATCTTTTTTGGTTATTTAGCATGTATATTCCTTCCCTCATAAAGTTAAAAATTGTCGAATTTCCTCCATTATTACTATCACGCAAAATTAAAAGTTGATTTAAGTTAGATTTTAAAAAAATCATATATATTTATTATACATCAAACAAAATTTTTTAAAAATGTCAAATCTTACGTTTTAAAAATTTTACGAAATTTTCCCATTAATTTAGAATATGAGCATGTAAGTGGAGATTTCCCGTTTTATGCACTTTAATGAAATCAATACATATGCAACAGTAAATGTTTGTTTAAATGTGAGAAAAATTAATGAAATTATTAATACATCGTAGGTTTTATTATTTGATTATGGAAAGTAATACCTGAGGAAAATGATTATGACAGGAGGTAGTTTTGAAGTTTTACTGACAATTAAAGAACGAAAAGCGATCAGCAAAACAAATGTGAAATTAAAAATCAAGGAAAAATTCCAAGAATGTCAGAAATCAATAAATCCTTAATTTTACTAATTCTAGCAAATATTTTACCAAGAAGTGTTTGGAAATTGGATGTAAAGTCCTTAGTCCGTGTTGATTTTGAATGAGTTACTCAAACCCAAAAGTTAGTTGTCTACTTATCCGATTGTACTGGACTTTTACGTCTTTAAGAAGGCGTAAAGTTACTAGCCACTTCCTCAAGTATTAAAAATGATAGATTACTGCGAATATATATGCCAAGAACTATCCAGTTTCAACGAGTTTAATACCACTGTCAAAATCATAAGTAGATTTTCGGATTCAAAATTTTGTGTTCCTCAAATGTATGTCTAGGAAAACGTCGACTAATAAGGTACTTACTACTTCTTAAGTTAGAGAATTAATTCCCATTTACCCAGTATATTCATTAATTATTCCATTTACTAATCATTTTTAAGCCACTGATTTAAAGAAAATTAATCCTAACTGATCTGACTCTCATTTATGAAAACATCTAAATAAATAAAGCGTCTATTTGATAGCCGGAAAACATAAAGGCTGTGTGGGTACGATTAATCTCTTTCTAAATCAAGACTGTCTATTCTATCTGTTTTGCTTTCTCTCCTGAGTACTATCTGAAAACAAAGTAATAAAAATAGATGCAAGTTAAGGGAAATTAGTTCAGGTTCCGTGATTCAACGCACAACAGTAATTAGTATTACTCCCGTAAATATCTGTAGTACACGAGTATTACTCGTGTCCGATTAGAGTATCTTATAATTTATTGAATACTGTACCATTGTCTACTTGTAACATCATTTTAGCAAAACCGGCCAATGTGATACTATTTAATTAAATTTCTGTTCTTTTCATTATAATTACTATAAAAAATCAATAGAAGGGAAAAGTAACGGATTAAAAATCACATTACGTTATTCATTATAAGAATTTTGAGTTTTTTGTATCGCAATAAATATATTCGAGTGCTTATGTAATATCTTACTCGGTAATCTTTTTTTCAATTCACAAATTATTAAGTTTTGAGGTCTAAAATCGATGACCTGATATTGTTAAATTTCCCCCAGGAGAAAGGGAGGTAAGATAACTTATAGTCAAAAATTTGCATTTTTTTAGAAATATTCTTTCAAAAATCTAATGTCTTTCCTATATTTATAAAAATAATATTCGACAAAGGTCACTAAATTGTGTTATATTGTTAATATTTAATTAAAATTCAATTCAGTTAAACATTCGAGTTTTCCAGAAAAGGTTTGTTCCCAAAATCGAGACATAACTTCTTTTTTTCTAATTATCAGCCGTCTTAAAAAGTATCGAAAACGAGAAGAACATTGAGATTGTGATTAGAATTTTTCGCACCTCTTTAAATGCTAATTGCACCATCTTAAAATCTGCGGTCGTTAACTTACACTCCGGTTTTAAATGGCCTTTTTAAAGGTCTATTTATACGTTCCTGTGACGATCTATCACCATCTCTGCATTCAAACAATTACTTTACGAGATTCAGAGTGAATCGATATTTTGGTACCTTCATAAACATCTTTATAGGATGAATTATTTTTTCATTGTAAATTGAAGGCAATAAGAGATGAAATCTATTAGAATTTCTTAAATAAGGAAAACCGTCTCACAAATATTTTCAGAATTAATTTTATAAATCATTAGTAGGAACAGGGAATCGCTACCCGCACCAATAACTGTAATTGTTCAAAGGATACACATAGTTTGAAGATACACGTTACTGAACGTTCACGAACGAAGCTATTAAAAAGTTTGATGTGCAAGTAGTTGAAAAATGAATGTGCGGGAAACACTTGGTGTAATAAATTTCAATATTTATTAAGGACATGACTAATATGTGTTATGAATTTCCTTATAATTTTCAAAATGAATGAATTCATGACAAAAGCAGGTAGTGTCCATTTCCTCCGTCAAATAGGGTGGCTATCGTTAATTACTGTTTTGCAGACATTGTGATTATCGGTCGATATTTTTCCAATTATCTAATTTCATTCTGAGTATTAGCTAAGCCTCATTCGCGATTAAGATTCGACAGAGAATTTTCTGTCTTTTGGTATAAAATATTTATCAGTTCCCAACAATAACTCGAAGGAAAACTTAAATTATATTTAATTACAATTATGTCAGAGAATTCTTTGTTGTAACTGGTTTTACACAACAAAATTTAATTACTATTAAGCTCCTTCATTTCAAACGTTTACGTTAATAAATATTTTGGCATCACATGATTAACCGTTTCTACTGCCCGAGGTCTTCTTTTAGCCAGTTTGTTAGTTAGCAAAGTCAGCATCAATCGAAAAGATCGATGTATCTATCAAATTCCTCAGGTGGTTCAGGTAGCCGTCATGCACAATATCCCCCCTTTTAGCTCCTTATTCACCGCGTATTTACTCAACCTTCCCAGTTGGATTTTCAAACTGTCTTTGCCTACTCTTTATCTATTTGTGGATGTACATAATCTTACATTAGACCCGAATCCGGCTTTTAATCGTAACCACAGTTCCACTCTATTCCACTCATTTATATGCGAGCTGCTCCCTTAGTCCGGTCCTTCAGCTAGTTTTTTTCTACAGCCTCTTCCACCTTCTGATTTTGCAGGCATCTCCTGTCCTTTTTCATCTGCTAAATCTCATTAAATTATTATCTTATTTAAATGCTTTACATTTGGTAACACTATTATTTATTCCGCAGTAACAGTTTCATAACCAAATCTGAGAGAAATTCATACAAGAGCAGTAGTGTGTAACGCTGTTAATGGTGGGTAAATTGCATCAGAAAGAACAGTACTGAACTTACACTCCTGTAAACGAAAATATCCTACCGTCTGCGAATCGTAAACTATATCAGTTTACCTCCCTCTGTTAAACCCTTTAAGCTTGTATATTTATCGATATGTGCTTTCTTCTATTATCAAATAAATTATATTATGGTAACAAAACTGCAGGCTATATTTCATCAAAAGCACCTTTCTGTGCATTTGTTCAAAATTTCTGTTAAGGGAATGGATTCAAATTGAACTCATTCTGATTCAGTTAAATAATATGGAGATTTTTCACCTTCCCCTTGACATACTACAGTTACGTCTTCAACATTATTCCATTTCAAAAGGAGGTCCAATTTTTCTTCATCAGTTAAAGACAATAGGGAAAAATTAATTGTGGTGCGTAATCTTATTTTTTTAAATATGTTGTATTGGTCAGAATAAGACGAAATAAAACCAGTCTCTAAAATACTCCACTATTAATTTCTTCTTTTCTCACTTTGCCTTGAACGCACGTTAACTTCTTCGTCATGTCAAGTCTATTTTCCTTTAGGTTAGAATAACTTCTTCTTATAGAAGCGCTTCATAAAATATCGGTTTTTGCTATTGGTCTTGTCAATCAGGCAATCAAGTGTTCTAAAAATGATGAATTCCTACTTGAGTTTTCTACTGCATTTCAACCATTCGAAAGAAAATTGAGCGAAATATCTACCTTTTTATTTGAAGAAGACGTGATTCCGAGGTGAAAATTTCGTTGCTTCTTAATGTATTTTTAGCTGTCGTTATAAATTTCCTTTGAAACTGTGGCCACAAAGGTCGCAAAATATCACTTAAAATCAAGCATCTTGATGATTTCACGCCTTATATTTTATAACATTAAATATACATATATATAAATAACTCATTGTGTTTAAAACTTAAGATACATTTGACTACAATTCATAAGGAACTAACCCAAGTTTTAAAATGGAAGGTGATTCATTAAAATGTATTTAATCGATCGAAACAAGTGCAGGAGAGGGGGGATTAGAAAGATCATTCGGAGACCTCATTTTCCATAAGTGCCAATTTGTAGCGGCACCCCATTCTTCTATTTAACTTTCCTATAATTTCTTTCCCCCCCTCCCTCACACCTTCTTTTGATTCGTTTGATATTTTACTTTTGAAACCGCCCCAGCATTGATAAATAATACTTGGATAATTCATCATGCTTTATTTACATCCCTCACCCAGATGTGTTTACTGATTTGTAATCTTAATCTTAATTCCGCATTTTCTTGATAATTGATCCACAAATATTATATAACACTATTTTCAGTTTCCCTTCGGCATCTTCTGCTCACAGTTCAATAGCAGTATCTCTAAATTTGACTTTTGTCTTTCTTTCGAATTTTAAATCTGAGCAATCTATTGAATTATTTTGGCTCCCATATGTTTTAAAATTAAAAACTCGTAAAACGTCTCCTTAACTTTAATTAAATAATTACTTGGTGGATTGCCAGTGTACTATGAAGGCCGGAAATCATTTACTCCTATGTAAGGATTGTGAAGGATCATCGTATAAATATATACGCAGATCAATGCAAAAATCCCCAAGAACTGTCATACAAAATTCATATTAATAGATTCCGAAGTGAAATCCCTAGCGGTTTAAGGGGCTGTAAATGAAGGTTGGATTAACTATGGTGAGCTCCGTGGCGTTACCTTCATTTAAGCTCGCAACATCCAGCCAGTATCTTCGCCATTATTAGACAAAATGGGCTAACTGCCGTTGATATTCACTAACAACTCCGTAGATTCGAAAGGTAGCCTGACACCACCACTTACTCTTTAAAACTTGAACAGTTTAAGGTGTATGTCTTGCTCCAATTCCAGATAAACGTGAATGATTCGTGAAATGCGGAATTGCAAAAATGCGGACAAACACCGATTTTCACTCTAGAATCTATAACCTCATATGTTACTAAGATATCAATGTGGTTGATCATTATCTGAGCGGAAAATTTCCAAGTGCTCAGGGCATAAAGGTTCTATGGACAGAGCAGTGAAAATCACAACCTAAACTGCGTAGAAGAACTCCTAATTTTCCAATCCACTTTCCTTACACCAGTAATTTATAAAGTGAAAATTATACACCTGCACAAATATATTAGTGTAACAGACATAATATAATACACTGAGTTTTATATATACTAAGATTTTAAGTGCATGTGTTTTCATTTTTCAAGGAAAAAAAGCTGAAAAATAAAATAGAAATTGAAAGTTGCTTTTCTGTTATTCCTTTGATTAGTCGTCAAAATTTCGTCAACTTCGGGAGTGAAATTGGTTTTTTCGTTCCTTTAGTAACAGAATGGGAAAAGTTGGCATTTGACAATGTTTTTTAATTTCAAGAAAATAATTGAGTTGGCGTATCTATTTTGTTTTCCAAAAATATTTAAGATGTAACGCTTTTTTGCCAGTTGTCCCCAATTTTCTGTTACCGGATTTATCATCTTGTAATTGAATTCAGGTACGTGACCGGTATCTAACAACTAAAGAAATGTAAATTAATGTTATTTTGCACCGAAATTATATTCAATTATTAAAAAGGATTGTTTGACTCTTTAAATTCTTAAACTACAATGCATTTATATTTCATCTTATGAAATAAAGAAACATGAATATTACGGAGTGAAATTGAATACAGTTAGCTCTAAATTTCGGCAAAATTAATAATTTTATTTTCAGTTTTAATCAGAGCCGATTCACCGCCATAAAGTTTCTTGCGATTTCTGCCATTTAAATACATTTTCAAATTCCATGAAAAATATGGGATTGAAGAAATAATCTCTCAAACTGCCCTCAATTTTGGATGTAATTTGGGATCGCTAAATTAAAATTTATTTGCATTTTCGTATTTGTTTTAAATATATTTTTTTCCTTTGAGGGAAAATGGACGAAATAGATTTCATATCTTTACTACATTCTGAACACATTTCGAGGATTTCCCAACCATCTCCAATAACATAATGAACGGAATGACTTCAATTTTATAGATACCCCTGGCCAAAATTACGTTAGTTAATCTAATTAACAATCAAATGTATGTACTTTGATGTCGTCGGAATTGCCTTTTTGATTTGTTAGTTATTAAAATATATTTTGAAAATTAAGAATAAATTTTGCTCCTTAAAAAGTAAAATGCACAAATTTCAACTAAATTAATTTAATGGATAGATGTAATTGAAGAATTAATTCAACTTAAAGTCCCTTCTTATTATTAATTGCAAGTAGTCTTTCCATTGTAGTCTCACGCTAGCTGTAATCAATATAATTTCAAATTGTCTGCTGAGTATTAAAATTTTAATAGTAACTAATAAAATCAGTCCTTCCTATAAGTAACAACCGATAAAAGAAATTGGATATTTTTTATTCTATTAAGAAACTAGACTGATCAAAATACGCAGACATGCCACAATAAAAGTGTAGGGTTTAGTTAGGTTTGGAAAAGTGAATCACAGTTAACCTACGAGACACATTCTAAAGCTTCATCCACTGTTCACTCGACCATCCAAATCTCTGGATATACACCGATGGTCATTGATCTCTTGGTCTCTTACTTGGTACACGTGTTCGTCGACCACAGAAACATCAGTTCCCCTTTAAATAAGTGTCCTCTAACACTAGACCTTAGCAAAAGTATGGTATCCTAGATTCCCAAATCTGCTGGAAATCACTGTCGTCTTTGTGAAAATATGTTTAGAAAAATAAACTGATTTTAAACCCTGTTGATTGCAGAATGTCATTCCTGGTTTAATGACCAAAATAATGGTTGATATTTAATAGTATATACATATTGCTACTAAATTAATATCAGTAGGACTAACAAATACATTTTTCTACCACTTTCACTATTCACCTTCCAATTTCAACAAATATTTTCTATGCTCCATGATGTACCTACAACTTAGAACGTTATTAAACCTTCTAACGTATGGAGATCATTATAAAAGTTAATACACAATCACATAATATATTTGTGTCGTGTTCGACTGAACTCGTGTTTTAATTTGAAAGCTACCAGAATTTGACCTATCAATGCGTACTATATAAAAAAGGACAAATAAACAAGCATGCTGAAGTAGTCTATTTCAACTTTTTATAGTGCTTAAAGACTCTTTATCAGTCAACCTATTGATGTTATTATAATATAATGCAACCTTGTGCAAATCAGGTTACCGATTTTGGCCTTGGATAAACAGCGTCATAATTGACTTAAAAATAGCTCTTCCGAGCATTATTTTCTTGTCACGAAGACTGGCATGCAGCCTTGAATCCAATTCATAAAACCGTCCGAATAGGGCAAAAAAAACTCTTCCAACATTATTCATTACCAAAGTAAATGAACTGATTTATTCCTCAGTTAGTTAATGCTAGTCTCGTTAGAACAAAAACATCTGATTGAGCACACACAAGTAAGATTACACAAATTACCAGTAGAAAAACTAAAGCACTTATCAATCGATTTATGGTACCTATCCTTCTTTCTTCATCGATTCAGACTTATTTTTAATCAAAATAGGTAGACTAAAATCCCCCTTTACACCTTTGTAGTAGCAAACCAAACTCAAGAGAAACGTATGCAAACCATTCATTGAAAATAAAAAAATGTAGGGAAATAAGTATATAATATTTACAGCAAGCGTAGTGGGCAAAGTACAGTTATAAAAACGGATTAATTCTTAAAATGAGTCATTGGATCGTTCGGATCCTGCCTCAGTCTATAATAAGCTTCCATTTCCTCCTGTGTGGGTACATGTCCATCATTCGCGCCGAGAGAATGATAGGGCCTCTTGCGTTCATCCATTGCCATAATCCTCTCCACTTCAGCCAGTCTCTTCCTTTCCTTCTCCATCTCCTCTTTCACCTTCTTCTCTCTCTTAGTCTCTTCATCTCCTGACTCATTACTATCTGAACTATTGCTGCCGCTTGAAGATGATCCGCTATGACTCCTCCTTAACCTCTTCTTATGCTTTTTTCCGTGGCGGGATTTCCACTTGTTCTTCTTCTCTTTCCTCCTCTTTGCTCGACGTTTCCGACGCTCTTGTGAGCGCTCTTCCTCTCTTAAGCGGATTCTCTCCGCAACTTCCACTTCATCTTCCTCATCGCTCTCAGAACGGACTTCAGAATATTTCTTCTTGGCGTCGACATGCTCTTCTGTTGAATGGGAGATGGAGAGAAGGGGTTCCAGGACACTAGAGCCGATTTGGGCTTCTGGTGGGACTTCGGGAAGGTTTGGAACAGCACCGACACCAACGGCAGAAGTAGTGGTGATGGTACTTGGAGTAGGAGTGATGGTGTTGAGGAGGGCAGCGTTGTCTTTACCCTTCTCCCCCGTGCAATAGGATTCCTTGATTAGGGAATGACAGCAACGGTAACCCCACTGGCCCGCATACCAATATGAGCCCCAGACGGACTGTAAAAAACGATATTTGATACATACAATAGAAGAAAATAGAACAAGATAAGATAGGTAATTTTTGCTCTTCTAAATAAGCATCGTCTTTTAACGTATTAAAAATTTTTTTGAAGTAAAAAGCCATGACCAAGACAGGATAGGTAAGATGTCGAAGAAACCCCTGGTTATACCGGTTAGTCATGGCTAAATCATTTCCATTTGTACAAACTGTGATCAAAAAAATTCCTGTTATAACGTTATTAGCCTCCCAAAATAGCCCACGAAAGCCAGATTTCAACAATAACACAGTTGTCTAAATGGTAGGCTTTACTCCAAAATTGTACAAGACAATGACTCTGCAATTTGACACATTATAACCAATATGAAAATGTTATTAATAATTAGCAAATATTTGTTGATTCAATTTCTCTTGGACAAAAATAATTCATTTTTAACCATCAATTCAAAAACATCCGGTTTCTAGATACTTCATTTCGAATAGCATGCAGAGATGGATAAAAAAATTTAATCCATTATGTGAACTTCAAGTAAGAGACGGTAATTCAATTCAATTTATGTAGTTATCAAGGCACCAGAAGAGTAACCCGAACGAAACCGGAAAATGAAAAGTAAGTCACTAGATCTGTTTCTTGCTTAGATAAGGGTAACGAAAAAGAAAAAATTCAAGTGTGCATCTGTTTGATCATTTTATACTTTAATAACAGATAAACTATTTAAACGTGTTGGCCATGTTTACAGTGACAATCGACATACACAGCAATTTCTCCATTAAATACGGAGCTTCAATAAAACTGAAGCCTCCAACACCTTCAGCTAAAACGAGTTTGCCATAAAAAACATTGCTAGTTAGTCTAGCACACAGAAAATCAAGACCAACCAAAGAGAAATATTCCTAGTTGCCAAATCCCTAATTTCATTAATGATGCCATTAGAAACTTCTGAGACAATTCAATCCTTGACTTTGATAAGCACTTAAATTGTCAAATACCTTGTGGTTCTTCGGATAAACGTCTTCTTCATAATGTGATTTCACCATTGCCTTTTCTGATCCCTTAAGGACCCTTCCAGTCGGTGTGTACTCCGCATAACTTTCCCACTGTCCAAGCAACAAATCCCTTGGCGGTGCTTCCAAATGCTCCCTTCCTCCATACCTCTCCAAAATCTCTTCCCTGATAGCAGAATGCGCTTCCTCCTTCGCCATAGAAACTTTCTTCGCCAACAGCTCCAGCCGAGTAGGATCAGCTTGTAGATGCAAGTCCAGACCCAACTTATTCTGCATCTCCCAGGCGAAGACCTGGCGTTTGAGCATTCCAGGTGCGTCGCCATCATTTCGAATGAAGTTGTCACCAGCGAAGGGGACTTCTGACTCTGACTTGCCGGAATTCTCGAAGGGATTTTCACGCATTGCACGCGTCTTGGGATCGTAGTAGGCACTGTTGGGGTCAAGATTGTAAAGGTACTTGGCGGTATCCTCACGAATACGTAAGTTGCGGATGGATTGACGCTGCTTGCTGTCAAATTTCTGTCCCGGCATGTCCAACTCATCACCGTAACGGTCGTCATCACCCTCCTCATCATCTAAATTAGGTTTAGAGGATCCAGGTTCCTAAATTTGCACAAAAAAATTTAGAAGATGATGACCCATAAGATGCGTATTAGAAAAAGATACGACACTACAATTAATATACGCGCTGATGACTGAAGTAAACCATGACACAGGATAACAGACCTCTCTCCTATTGGTAGGACAAAATATGAAATTTAAGTAAAAGGATATGAAAATCGTTCATCAAGTCTAAATAATCCATCATAAGGAAGTGAGTAAATTAGAGTGCAAAGAGCTAAGAAAATAGTGCCTCTCAGTGGCCATGGATTAAACACACATCTAATAAATGCAATGATCAACTGTAACATTTCATACCAGTGATAGAATGACGGTTTCTTGCTAAAGAGACCTTAGGAAGAATGAGTGTTGAAGAATGATTCCATCTAACCGTTTTGAGAAGTAAAAATAGACAATGAGTAGGCGAGACATTTATGTTTATATGATAAAGAGTTCACAAGGAGAGTATGCACCTTGCTTTGCCGATCGAATGAATGAAATGAAAAGCTGCTTGGACGATATTATTTATAAGATACAAATATTACACTGAGGCCAAAATTCAATTTTTCAAGCCGTTCAAACCCACAACCTCTTTAACTTACCTTGAATCACCAGTCAATCAAGGTTAATGGAGAATTAAAAGCTGTTGAATATGATGACAGTACAAAGTATGAACAGATCAATTTACCAATAATAGAAAAATTTCGATAACCGACAAATACACTCAAATTTCCGGTTATTTTCTGCTACAAAACTTATGCGAGGGGTAAATAGGATATTCTGCTACCAGTTTATCCCATATCCGGCAAAAAATAAAACAAACATATGACAATTACAAAATTGCTTAATGATCATATCATTTTCGTAATTTAAGTGCTAAACTTAATAGAAACGGTAAACTTATTTTTGTGAATCTAACATACCTGCTCCTCACTCTTTGAAGCAGCTTCAGCAAGCTTTTCTTCTATTTTCTTCGCCTTAACGATCTTGCGTGCCTCTTCCAGTCGCTGAAATTCTGCGATGAACCTTTGATGTTCACGGGCATCGTAACCATTCCATCGATCACGCTTAGCGTCGTATCCCAATTTAATATCTTCTTGTTCGATTTCATCTGGCGCTATATCGACACCAGTAAACTTGGCTCCAACTTTTCTGGGACGTTCGAGGCAATTTTTGCGATCATGCGTTAGTGCTCCGCAATTTTCACAGGCACCTTCACGATATTTCTTAGCCCGAGGAGCATTCACTTGAACACCCCTTTTGTACCATTTATTAAGAGCCGCAGAACCTCTGGCGGCACCCTCAAGAGCGTCTCTCTTCTCCTCATCTTGCATACGCTGGTGCTTTAATGTAGGCTTTAGGGATCCAAAATACCATGGAGCTTGCATTATATATTGAGGGATATGAGGATTAATATCGCGACCTTCTTCATCCTTCATGGCCGGCATAACAGCCAACTTTCTGGCCTCCTCGATTTCCTTCATCCTTTTAAAGTCTTCCTTCGTTTTCTTTTTCCCATCATCGGTTTCCTGATCGCTGACTTTGCGCAAAATCGAAGGAGGAAAATTAGGCACAAACGACATAGTGAAAAATAGAAGAACTTGATTTTGTGAAAATCAAGCAGTGCAGTCAAAGATGATTTTGCACAATTTAATTTTAAATTGCTATCAATAGCTGAAAACGGCAATAAATAAATTTTGGACAAAATTGTGTTTTGATTTAATGATTTTTACATTTAAAAAACATATTTTATCAAGCTGTTTTAAAGCCTTAAAACAAAACTTTAGTTACTATTTTCAATAAATAAATGTGTTGTTTTGATATTAATTTATTATTCAGAAATGTTTATATCCGAAATTTAAATTACTTGACCCTTACATAAATGGGCAAATGCTGAATACTATTTCAAACTACCCAATCGCAGCTATGAATGCCGGTCGCTGCACCTATTGTCTTAAGAGGATCCAGAAAGTATATATTAAATGTACAGACTGCAGTAGCGTTAATCTTTGTTTATTTGTGAGAGCTTGTTTTCCATTTTTAATAACTTTATAGTGCTTTTCTCATGGTGCCGAAGCTGGTCACCACAAACGATCTCACAAATATTCGATTAAAGTATATTCTTCTTCCTAACTGCATATTTTTAGTACGTTCTCCTTGGCGATGAAGAAAATTGCATTATAAATGGTTGGCCTGGCAGTGAAGAGTTAGAATTCTTATGTGCAGTGGAACAATACGGCCTAGGCAATTGGTAAATATCACTGAGATTGAAATTTATAATTTTCTCAGGTTGGATATTTCAGCTAAGTGCGGCCATCATACCCCGCAGGAATGCTATGAACATTATGATAAATTTTACCTCCATGGATCCAATATCTCCCTACTTAAGGGAAATATTTCTAGTTATGACACTGTCCTTGACCATTCCTCTCCTCTAAAACCTAGCGGTCAAGAAAGACCTGTCCAATTAGAGCCTATCGAACAACAGCTCCTTGGTTACATGATCATGAGAGATGATTTTGAACGGGATTATGATAACGACGCAGAGAGTTTGTTAACTCGATTAAATGTCAAAACAGATTGCGATGATCTCGAAAATGGTAGGTGTCATTCGTTTTCAAACTAGTAAATCTCTTTAGCCCTCCATGTTGCCCATGTAAATATCTACACTCAGAGACTTCAAGAGCGTCAAAAGCGGAAAGAAATTGCTCGATTACATGGTCTTATCTATCAAATATCCGCATACCTAACATATAAGAAAATCAAGCGAAAACATTACAAGACCGAGTCGAAGTTTACATCTGCGCAGCGCCATAAACCGATACCGGTGCTGCAATCGCAAAGGAAAAGATCGACGCCACAATCGAGTCCGGTTTCTCCTCCCGCAGGCAGTTGGTTGGCTGCGCCTTTTGCATTGCAATCGTCTGGTCCGACAAGGGGTATTCCAGTTGTTGTACCTGGCGTTGCTTCACTTACTCAAGATACGACGAACAAGGCATCAGATTTGGATGATTATGATCCTTTGTGAGTTTCGTCTTTGTTAACTTGTAATCCTTAGTTTTAATGCTCAGAATACTTGGATTGAGGTCAAAGACGAAAAGTTAGTGTTTATGCGTCCATAGAAATTAGTAAAAGTTTATCGAGAGTATTTCAGATTTCCATTATATATGTGTTTGTTTAAAGCATTGAAAGTCTCACTCAAATTAAAACTAAAATAAATGCCTTTGCATGTTAATTCGTCAGTCAAAAGGCTTGAGATATAAACAATAAGAATGTTTTATCTATTATACCTTTCAATGGAACAGTAATGTACACGTTTACTGCATGTATTCAGTAAGTATAATTTTACTGTTATTTCAATAAGTGATAACAATCAGTAGAATATAATTATTCTAAATTTATGCATCAGTACAACTAGGGCGAAGCAATTTTTCGCAGAATTAAGTAATTGAGTTACTGCAAATAATGAAGATTGTTAAGGTAATACTTTCTATACTTTCCCGACCACATTATTTTGGTAGAAGGGGTTGATTTCAGTCAGTAAGTTATTTCATACGCTGCTTCATTTACTTAGACACTTATTGAAAAAACTTTAAGCACATTTTTAATAAGTCCTGCACAAAATAATGTAGCCATGGTGTACTTTTTTTCTTGATCTCCTATAGTAATTTAATTTAGTTTGGATTTACTTTAAGAAACCTTAAAGAGGAAATCATATTGGATCGTAGCTATATTTGGTCAAAGTTTTTCATTCTAATATGTAATATAACACTCCATAAGAATGTTCTCCATCATTCATCTTATGGAGTTCTTTTTTTGTGCAGTATTAACGGACGTGAAGTTCTTTGAGTTTGGGGTTTTTATTCTTTATTCAGATTATTTTGAAAAATATGTTTTGTTGTTTTTTGAAGACAGACCGACCTTGAATTTAATAAGGGATTATATTCTGATACAGGATGGTTTAGCCACTTATCTTTTGTTAGAACTAAGCCTTTTGGATGTATAGTATCAATTTCTCATTCTCAAGGTAAAGTTTTTGAATACTTATGAAATACACATGTTACCCTTATTTTTCGACCCTAAAAGACGTTCATATTAGCAAGAATGTATACAAAATGTTAACTTTGCCTCATTAGTCGATTTGCATGATGACTTTTTATTTGCTTTTTTTTCAAATATGCAAATTTGGATTGATTTATGGCCAGGTCACGTTTGTGTGTGGGTTTCTTCTCTCTTGATTAATAGTTATATATCTATTCATTATAGGAATCAGTCATTCTAATGTAATTTGAACTGTTTTTACTATACCAGAAAGTGGTATTTTACCATATTTACTGCTGCATTTTTGCCAAGCTTACTTAATAAACACTTCAAGCTAACCTACATAGTGTTAAAACGGTATATTAAGCATATTGACGGTAGTATACTAAAAGTACCACCATGAAGGGCAACTTAACGTGGTGATTAGTGAAATAGAACAATATGAGGTATATGTATGGTATCAAATAGAAGCAAAGATTAAAGTCTAGGTATTTTAAAGCCTAGATTTGTTTGATTGTCCACTTTTTACTTAATGATTATGGTTCATTGTATCATGTTCGAAAGTTTAAACATCAAAATCTGACCTCCAGGATCTAGATTCTAATTTAATTAAATTGGATTCTGATATTCTTTGATCCCAGTCTTATTTGTTATAAATAATTTCCTATTTCTATTCGATATACAAGGCCAAGTTTCGTAAATATTTCATGTCGGTAATTGATGATCATACAAATAACCCGTTTAATGTAATATTTTACTGTTGAGTAATCCCAATTGTATTATATTAACATTCTAATAACTTGTTTTTTAGACAAATACTCTTCTTTATAAATCAAATGTTCCATGTCATTTTTTACCTCTTTTTTAGCAAATGCAATTAAATTTCACTGTTTATTTTAGTAACATCAATGAGAAACTGAAGCCCTTTCTTCGATACTTTACTCCTACCCAGGCAAAGCAGTTTTTGAACAATCTGCACCGTAACATATTTTTGCATTTCTCTTATTTTTAATGGAATTTAGGCGAAGAGGTGTTGAAACATGAAATCAAGTACCTACAGAATGTTTTTCAGAAGAGCCTAAATCGATCTTTAAGTGAGTTTTCTATTATTAATGCTCATGATAATGCAAAATATGTGGGTTTTGTTCATGTAATAGCATTTGAACACGCAATACAGCAACCTAGTTCAGTACGGGGTTAGACGGGTGGGGGGGGGAGGAATCGAATAGGAGACGCCAGGCGTCTTACTTTTTTAAAAATCTGCAGTTATTGAGTTTCCCACCTTTTAAACGGTAGTATTCTCTTTCTAATATCAATATAATCTAATTCTCATTCTATTATTTGTTCCCTTGTTTTACGAATGGGTCCGTGTCAGTATTCAGGATTTGTTGATTTAATTGAGCAGTTGGTCATGGCGCTTTGATGTATTTTTGTTTTGAGCAAGAATAGACGATACTAGTGAGGGCGTTTAAACTTAGCATAGCTCTACAAGTGAGTCAATTCATTTCATTATACGGTAAATATTTGGTTGTGCGTAAAGAATATGTGTTTTCACCTGACACAGTTTATTTTTATATATCCTGTGCTATAATATATAATTCTATGTAATGAACCTGCCATTTCCATTAATTTTTAGTCATTCATTTGTTGTGTCAAATCAATCCTTTAAAGTTCTCAATAGCTATGTACATGACATAGGGAAGTAGCTTTTAGAATGAAGGACCAATGGAATTCGGAGTTTAATAACTCCTGTGTTCTTCAGCTCCAGATTTTGATATAAAAACAGCCATTCGACATATTATCATAATATTTGGCTAAATTATATCAAAATCGAGTTAGATTGAAAGAAGTGATAGTAAAATTGGAAGATTTCGATCCTGACCTTATCGTTCCTATTTTGGCCTTTTGTAACTGAGCGCTGAATATTATGGTTTATAATTTGCCTGCCTAAATGTTTTTCTCAGGAATGAAGGCTTGTATTCATGTGTATTCTCTTGATGGAGTATTTCACAAACAAGTTTTTCTTTGTTTGTCAGCATAAGAAATCCTACACCTTCAACTGCGCAATTTTATAAAATTCAGCGATAACCCAACTCACATCTTCACGTCTGTTGACCATCATTAGCAAGTTACGTCGGCCATTCTATTTCATACTTGTGGCAGGCACAGATAGCTCTTCAATAATTTTTACTTATCACAGCCCTGTGCATAGAACCAAGATGATCATTGGTAATGGTGGCCAGGTCAAAGTATGTTATATTATCGGAGTAACAGGAATCAAAATCACCAGTTTAAAAATTATGACTAATAGCTGGCAGCTAATAGCAGACATCCACAGTCTTAAAAACACTAAGAGTTTAATTTCGATCAAAGTGTATTGTATAACAGCAGTTAAAATACGAGGGAGTGGGAGAGAGAAGTGAGAGAGAGATTGGAACAGAGGGAGAGAATATAATACTAGTAAATAAATGACAATCGTGTGTATTTATGAGTAGGAAAACAAGCTAGTTTGTAGGAGTCACTTGAACAAGGACGAGCGTGATGATATAGGTGCAGATGTACTATCAAACAAAAGGAGATAGTTGAAGAAAAAAGGAGAATCGATGAACGAGTTTAGATATGACAGTTGGGTGTTTGACACAAAGGCAAAAATCAGGCATAATTTTGGGAAACGCATGGGACGTCTTTTTTCAATATCTATGCCGCTCATTTGATATGTTCGAAAAAATAGTATTATAGGAAGGCTTACATCCACATGTTTTTTAGACTCTCATCGTATCTCCTCGCCCCTGAAAGGCCCTTCAGAACTTCGAAGCCAAGTTTATGTCGCAGCACCACAGAATGTCGAACCAATCCATCCCCTTCTAGTCGGTCACCCCATGTTCGGTTTCCCAACCGCCACTACCGGTGTTTCTTCCTGTCCTAACAGTACCCTACCCCTCTCACCCCGTCGATCAATAACGGCAGCTCTGCGTTCAGCCGGCACCGAGTCACAGCAGAGTGACACCCCACATCGTCGAAGGCGAAGAAGATACCGACATGGTGGCAACACACCGTGGTATGCTCGTGCTGCCGCGGCTTATAGACGAAAATAAGAATAGCGGGGAACGGACGCATTTCTCTACGGCGCTTGATATCTCTCACACAACTCCATAGATGTTGAATCTCACTCCCTAATTATGTATTCCTTGTGCGCCTATTTTATTCCTCATAAGATATTGCATTTTAGTTTATTTTTTTATCTACGCTTGTGAACAATGCATGTGTTCTATTTACTTTGATTTCGCCTTTTCCTGTTTTTTTGTTTGTTTCAGGGATTATGTCAAAGTAAGTTGTGTGTTGGAGTGCTTCTAATGTTTATACTTCGTTAGTTATTTGGTGGATTGTTAGTTTATCAGTTAGATAGTTTGAATTTTGTTAGTTTCTTATGTGTTCTAATTTATGAGATAGGTTGGGGATCGCCTCATTTCTTACCACTCGTCCAGATGCGAGAATATGAGAAGCGAGACAAGATTCGGTGGCTGGTTAAGGGTGAAAGTAACGGGTGATAAGGGGTCCGGAGTATGATTACATTATGGGTGTCGTCTTTCATTTGAGAGGTTTCCTAGGTATTTTTTACAAATAGGTTATTGTTTTTACCTTTACACATCAGTTGGTAGTGGCATTAATCTCATTTGAGATGTATTTATTTAGTACGCAAGGAGATAGGGGGTTTCTTACTGGTTTTCCCGGTCTTCTACTTCTGAACAATGCCACAAGCACGAAATCGATAAAAAGGAGTTGCTAGGCAGAGGGTTTGGGTAAATCGCATTTTGGTTAATACAAAGACTGATAAGAGAAGGGAGAGAGAGAAACCAACGCAGTACTATGAACCTTGATATTACTCGAATAACACATTCATTGGTCATTCAACGCTTTGTGTGAAACTGAGGTAAATGGAGAACAATTTTAGTTTAAGCTTATACAAATATTGTATATTTATTGTATAAATGAATGTTTGTTGTTAAGGTTGATTTGGAATAATTCTGAAAAACGCTTTCCTCGGATTTCAAGATGCGCTAGTTACGAGATTACAACACCATATTGCTACTAATATATCCACAAAACTGATTCATATATCGATTAGCAGGGGAGTTGCTGGTAGCGATTATTACGCTTTAAGATTCCCGAGTGGACAAAACCATTGAATAGTGAGACAACGATGTCGTCAGAATTTAAATATTATTTTCACTGAGACATTATATTAACCTGATAAGTAGCCATTAGTCATTATCATGATTGTAGATGTACCACGTAGTGAATTCATGCATTTGGAAAATATATCCCACTTTGGCCTATTTTCAACAAACTTGAGAAGAAAACTATCAATGATAAACATAGGTACCAATTAGACTTGGCATTTTACGACGATTTTAAAAGATGTCGCAAGTTCACAGTATCCATTAAGCTTCTGTGTATGTTTAGCAATATATTTCACTAATAAAATACGATGTGGCGTAATCGTTGTTGGAGGTGTAACGTTGGGTCCATTAAATTGAATATGTTGATCCACTCATTAAATAACATTTACTATATTTACATAAATAATAGCATTCGTTTGCATTAATGTTGAGAGGCATACGTACTTGTCCGATAATATGGTGACCCTGAAAACTCCGAATAGTTCGAACTGCCCTTGTGTTAGCCCAATTTGTGGTCACGTTACTGTGGTAATTATCGATAATCCGTTCTGTCTTCTCTCCAGAAGAATTGTGAAATAAAAAGAGAAGTGGCGTAAATGGAATAAATAGCATTACATTCGTTTGGAATTACATTGTCCATCTCAAAATTTCGTCTTTTTTTGGTGCTGATTCAGATATTTTGTATAATCAATTAAAACATCTATAATATATATGGTGTACTTTCTTACACTTGCGCTCTGAATAAGTATTGTACATAGAAGTAAGTAAGCATAAGCCTAATTGCTACCGCCACATGATGTCCAACATTTAATCTCCATTACGTAAAAGAAGTCATAAAACTTGAGAGTGTGTTGTATTTAAAATTGTTTGCTTTTGTGCTTTTTGAATAAATACAAATCGACTTTGTGTTTAATGCATAATAAACATTTGGCATAAATCGGATTGTGTATTTTCATATATTAGAGTTTTTCGAGCGAAAAAAAGCTTTTCGAAAATATTTGTGTGATTTCTCGATTAATTCTCTCTACGCAAAAATGTAGTGTGTTGAAAGTGACAATTACAATTACAATCGATTACGATAAAGCTCATAATTATTTGTATACCAAAATGGTAAGTTTGAACTGACAAGATTGGCATTAGTTTCGTGCGAAACTTATTATATAAAGCACCTGTCAACCGTTTCCACTTAAAAGCAGCATTATCTAAACCCATAAACGGAAAGGAGTTTCGAACCATTATTTTGGGATTTGATTAGTTTCATGAAATCTCTACAAAGGGAAACATTGCCATTAATGTGAAACCTTGCTCTTACTATTCCAGCATAATCATACACGCGGGCTAGCTTGAAAACAAGAGATTTAGGGAAACATCGTGCTTTAACACCCAAACGTTAAATATCATTTTAAATTTAATCGTTATAGGAACTGTTAGCACAAGGTTAACAGTCTCAGGAAGTTCTAAAATTAATTCAACTTTATTTCTTAAAGTTCTATCTAGCATAGTTTGTCATGCATTTCATCTTTTGTGACTTAGAATCGAACACAAGATCCCTGACATCACAGATTACTTCTACTCAGACCTACGAAGAATAAGTAAATTTTCACAATTTTTGCGAAGTTAGCAGAGGTTGTCCTAATAATTTCTATACCGTCCACTTGTGGTTTATACATTTTAACAGAAGAATTAGAATGAAAAATGATAAAAATAGTAAAACCCTAACAGTCACATGCTCATATTTATTTTGAATTATCTAGCTCCATTTTTCAATAAATATCCGACTTTGATATTCAGAATGATTTCCACAATGGACACTTGAAAAAGGAATTTAATAACAATGTAGAACAATTAAATACCAATACGCTTATGGGATACAGTGGTAATTCAAAACTTACGTGAAGTGGATACATAACAGTAAATCAATCTTTCACGATTATGGAATATCAGAGAAAAAGATATTCAAAGTGAACGAAAAAATAAATAAGTAAAAATAATGGGAATACTTAATCCTTTGTTTCGGATATTATTTAGATATGCAGGTACCAGTGCAACTATGATAATACTAACAATATCATATAGGTTAATAAGACCTATGGTATCCATGTGACGCAGTAATAAATTGCATAATTTATTTAATCCACTCAACATATTTGTAGTCTAATGGGCATTTTGGTAGGTAATTTAAACAGAATATGATTTGAGAATATTTGGAGTTGTGCAAATCCGAAATCTAAAGAGATGGGGCCTGTCAATTTATTCTTTTAAATTTATATTATCTAATTATAAAAGAGTAGACAGAAATCAGCTTTCGAATGCCTAAGTTGAATTCCATGGTTGTAAAACATTGTAAAAGTATTCCCTAAAAATATTTCGTATTAATAGATTTAAATAAATTATATCATCAGTTACTTTTGAGAAACTGTAAAAGATAAGTAATGGTTATAGTTATTTTAGTTGGTTCAGTTGGAGCGCTGAATTCAGAAACCTCAAGATAATGTCTTCAGAGGATAGAGAAATTATATATCCTCTAGTTATAAAGTAAAGATAAATTTTGCCATTTAAATATTCTTAGTCAATTATTGCATGATGGATATGGAGTGTTTGCCATCAGTTTGAAAAAGCTGGTGAATTCTAACAGCGACGCCGTCGCCTCAGACAAATTGCTCAAAATTGTTAAACTTGGTCTTGCAGTCTCTAAGTGTATGTTATTTTACGTTTATATGACCTTTTAGTTTTGGAAGATTCTAATTTAAGCAAAGATTTCTCCCACCTTGCTCACGCATTTCAACCAAATCATCATAATGGTGGTAAGCGAAAACATGTTATGCAACTTTTTGCTTGTATTGGCATATTAATTTATTAGTTCATTTTCAGCATCCTTCTTGAATTCTTCTTCATCGTCTAATAATCAGTCGATAGATCAATCACCACAACAAAGTCTTCATCAAAATGGTTCTCAGAATGGTCAATTTTCTCTTGGTTTAGATCCACCCATCAAACTTGAACCTGGAGATTCCTCTTTTAACTTTCCTTTCAGTGCTTATCACCGCCAATGGTCTCAGGTATTTTTTTAATAAAACGCATGTTAACCAATATTGTTCTTTATGTCGTAACTCTGTTTTTTTAAATAGATTACAAATAATAGGGTAAACATCAACTTAGATGGTGAAATCCATGAACTTCCTGGAGATGGAAGTATGTATTTTAATCATCCTCCAATACATTTTTTAAAAGAGTTTGTTCAATGTCTTTTATTTTTTCTATTATTTTAGGTCCTATTAAGTTATTTGAATGTTCGCTTTGTGGTAAAGTTTTCAATCGAAGAGACAAAGTAAAGCGTCATCTCAGTGAACTTCATCATGGTATTTTTTATTGTTCTAAAGTCTTGTTAAAGAAGTTTATTTGTTGTTTAATCAAATTATTTATTTCTTTATTATTAGGTATAAAGCGACACCAATGCGCCACTTGTTTCCGGCTGTTTTCGAGAAATGACAAGCTTGTTCGCCACATTATGACAGTTCATCAAGGTAATTCTCCTTTTTTTGTTTCTCAGCGTTTTATTTTTATTTACTATGCGGCGAGACGGAAAGTAATCCATTTTTCGGTTTGTAAATTTTCATTTAGCTTTTCCTCCCTAAAGCGAACTTCTAATGTTAGATTTATACATACTTATCGGTTTTGAAGCGGAGATTTTGTTTGTGTATTATTCCAAGTAGCTGCTCCTATTTTCAAGATAGTTTTTAACTTCTGGACCTTGTAGTTCTCTGCTTATCATAGAGAGTGATATTCATACTTTATTTAAGATACTGTAGCTAGGCCATATCAGTAGCTACCACCTTAGTTTAATCGACGTTCC
Organism: Hymenolepis diminuta; assembly: GCA_900708905.1. Taxonomy (NCBI): domain Eukaryota; kingdom Metazoa; phylum Platyhelminthes; class Cestoda; order Cyclophyllidea; family Hymenolepididae; genus Hymenolepis; species Hymenolepis diminuta. Next base: position 441,757 of record CAADRB010000053.1, on the reverse strand, counting down.
CTGCTGCTGTTTCATGCTTAACTTTTGCAGTATTTTTTTAACTCTGCACAATGGTGGCATATCAGTCAATTTCGTACGCCTAATCAAGTTATATGGACTTGAGACTGGCTAGCACACATGCTAATAATTAGAATGATTACGATTAGGATGACATTGATTATTCCTCATCCATTCAAAAGCACCAGTCTCATGCCTGCCCTTTGTTCTAAGAAGATATGAATGGATCGAGGTAGCATAGTCTACCATCCGACTGAAGTGACCAGTCCATGCGCTCTGAGCATATTATTCATAAACTAACCCAGAAACTCAGGGGGTAAATAATTGATTTTTGACCTTAGAATATCATTAAGTTACGTCGTGATAAAATCCTGAATATTGAACTTCGGAACAATTGAAAATTATTGCGCTATAACCCTTATGAGTAACGTTCTTGACGCCCTGACTTCATTGTCTGCTTCTGCTCAAATTTCCATTTCATTACATTACAGTTTTCAAACGAAGATTTACCGACTAGATGTTTTACGGTGTTTCCTCTTTTCGATATTAGTCTGAGAACGACAGTTTCCAACCCTTTATTTTTGATTGCAATTTTAGGTATCAGAGATTTCAGTTGCCTTCATTGTCCTAGAAAATTTAGTCGTCGATGGGACTATCAGCGCCACATGCAAACAACTCATCCAAGCAAGTCACCTTCTCCATTGATAAATTTACTTCTTAATTTATCTGTTGTGTCTGAGTTCTAAAAATTATTCCAAAATTCAGTCATTCAAATATTTCTAGCTCTAATTATTTTGTTAAAAATCATGTTCGCTCATTTCTTCCTGCTCTTGCCTTACTATTAGGAGACAAAATATATCTGAAATGGTGTGACTAACTACTCAATGTAATCAATTGGTCAATAAGTCGATTTGTTAAAAGCAAGCCAATTGACAGCTTTGTGACTCCAAAGGTGAAGGTAGCTCGTCACCCACTCTATTAAGCCTGGTCATTTCCGGGTCTACGCCTTCTTTCACTATCAGTCAGATATGAATAAGTTTATGAAATGTGGGATTACGCGAATGCAAATTAATACAAACCTTGGCTCTTAAAAACTAATACCTATCGCAGGCTCCCAAGTACTGAGACCGTGAAGGCCTAAAGGACAGGGCGATGTCGTTCAAAACTTGAGTTATGTAGAAATAGACATTTTCAGTATCAAAATATCTCAACTTAGTTCCCTTTCACTCGGAAAGTTATACATCCACTTGTCTAAATCGTATCTTTTAATGCAATCATTTGGTTAGCTTAGCAGTAATAATTGTTATTATTAGTGTACATCCAATATGTAATGGTCTCCTATAAGATACTAATCAGCCTTGTCAGTACACTATTCTAATGAGTGGTATGATTAATATTTGTTGTTTTATTCAGAAGTTCGGCTACAAATTAAAAGTCTCTAGGATGGAAACAACCTGCCTTTGTAGAACTAAGCTTTAACCAATTAATTTAATTAAACAGTTTTGTAATTGCTCATTTGCCCACTTTTGAAAAGTATGCCCCTTCTATGCCGTAGTATTGCTAGTATTAGTTCTCCTACTGTCATATTTCTCCCCACTAGATATCACTAGACTACAGTTGACTCAAACTAGAGAGAAAGGATTGAAACAGAATCCGGTTAGCCCAGTACATTTTACTAACCAATTAATGACATTTTATACGAATGCAAGTTTCCTTCATGTTATTGATGTTCAGAGATCAAAATACTGCCAGACTGACGACAAGTTATGATCGGAATAATCGTCAGGATGTCAGGAGCGGTGTGCACTCGTACGTTGATCTAGTCGATGGGCGACTCAGAGACGACCTGTGGGAATCGACTATTTTCAGACGGAACATAAACACTGCATATATGAGCTTTCCTTTGTCGGATCACGATCAAACAACTATCAAAGTTTATAGATGAAAGAAGGAATAGTAGCGAGAAGGAATCTGGTATTTAAACAAAAACCGAACAGTTTCCAAAATCTAAGACAGGGAAAAACTACCAGTCTATCCAGTTTTAACCATGCAAATTTTTTTATGTTGTTCAGTACCTATATGAGGAAACGAGAATAATAATTTTCTTTATGTACTTGTTTGATATTATTATAACTCAGCAGTGCAAGAGAAGTTTTACGAATTTTAATGATGGAATAGTATCTGAGCGCAGTAAAATAGCAACAATCCATTAAGCAAGGATTAGGGGGAGGATTGGAGGAGTATCTAATAAAGTCAGGATGTCAAGAGTCATTCTACTTGGATTCTAAAGCATTAAGTTGTCCGGGATTTTTGTATTGGACGCTTTAAGAAGAAAACCTCTGAGGAACTAACTTCAATCCACATTACTTCTCCATACTCTAGACTTTATTGTCACTATTAGCGGGAATTTTTCTGTTTTATCTACAGCACTGCTAAAACAGTCATCAGCAAACCAGAGACAACAGTCAACCCATTCTACACAACAGGAGGCTACACATTCCTCAATTACAAATACGTCGACAAACAATGTAATCAGTACCACGCCCTCTGTATCTTCATCTTCTGCGGGGGTGGCGGGGGCGGATCCGAATGGTATCTCATCTCCCCCTGCTGCTGCTGTTTCCACGTCAACTGCATCTTCCTCTGGAACACCTACCATTTCGGTGGTTACGACAACATCCTCTGTTGATCGGAACATGTTCCCCGTATTCCCTAATCTCACCGGTCAGACTTACTTTGCGGTCATATTGATATTTGTTTTACCAACGGTAACGCAAAAATTTTAATCAGGAAATAGCAAAATAGTCCTACAGGTTTTGAAACAGGAGATTGATTAGAAGTTCCTGAAAAGTCTGGATGGCAAAAGAATTGTGGAAGCATTGAGTGTCCATTTTCTCACAATTTACTCTGTTTTAATGAATTAATGACACCTTAATGTTGTTAAAAATTACGTAACTATCAATGTTTATGATCTAAGAAAGAAGGGGTAAAAGTATAGTGGGATCTACTTATTTGTGTCTGTTAGACGATACTACTGAATCAAAGTAGTGTGACTAGCCATTCAGTTAAAATATCCGACTGACAAGCTCTGAATACCGCAGATACAAACTCACTCCATCTGTTTCATCTCTTACTACACCATTTGTTATTTTCAGTTTTCAGACACCATCTTATAATTAAAATTTGCAAAAGTTTATACAGTGCCATAATCAATATAGATACCTTTTGTACGCTTAAAACTATTGCGAAAGTATTCTTGGTCGTTCCCGAATGAAGCGCTTTGCAGTTGGGCGGGCCTCTGGAATTAGGCCAATCGGTTAAAATTGGCTATAACTTCGTTTTCGGATAGCTCTTAAGTGAAGTGTGTTAGCTCCCGGTATATCAATGAATTCGATACAGACATGCCATAAGCCGCTGGATTATTGCCTAGGCAATAATTGTTTAAACTGATCACCTACGAATTATCTTTAATAAACCACAGACGCAGCATGTTTTAATTTCAGTTTCTTAACACAAAACTGTTGTATCTCCCCTCAAAAAGTGCAGTGAACTAAATGTGTGAGCGTTACACAGAATGAAGTTATAGAAATTCGGTATTCAATATACAAAACAAGCGAGGGTAGTAAAAAGATAAGGGATTAAATGATATTTACACGAGATTGCTAATGTGATAGAGTTAGCGGTATTGTGGAGAAGCCGGTGGGGTAGAGCTACTTAAAGAAATTCTCATCCCAGTTAAAGCTACGCCTATAATCTGACTAGCAGGATACATTGACCTTTCCCAAACCAGAAGAACGAGATTTGTTGCGGACCAGTTTTATATTGAGCTTTAAGAATGGCTACCAGGTACTCTGAGAAAATCAGACTGAATGGAAAATGCGCATTTTGTTGCACCTTCACGACAGCGACATTGAGCATCAAGCAGTGGGAAAGTCAACTTTGGCCGATAGACAGATGGTTTGAGTCGAGACTTGACCACAATGGCGCGCTGTGGGAAATCAGTCCATATCGACCGATTGAGTTGGTGCGGGGAAGTTTGTTGCTATTTCGAAGATTATTATCACAAAAGAAAATTTTGTCTGAGACAAAAAATGAACTTGAAGATTTGTGGACCATTACGTAGTCATGAAGTGTTCGATCATTGGTTGTTGAAAAAGAGTGCATACGCTTTCAGACACAACTCTACATTCTTTACAAAGTAAGAACGCAGATGTATCGCTTAGTATTTTGAGCCATTCAGTCACCAATTGCTATCGCCGAGATTAAAATTGGAGCTTAAGGGAGAAATGACATCACTTCATAACTAGATAGCTATTCTGTATTATTGCTGCTGCTGTTTCTAATCTCTTAATTATTCTTCCAGGTCAAAATGTGTCTCCTTGGACCTCTAGCATTCCTTCCTCCTCCAATTCCGCCTTCACCACTACAACGTCTGCGACTAAATCAGAATCACCTACCTCTTCTGCTGTGGCAACCTCTTCGTCAACGGAAGCATCTACATCTTCTACAGCACTTCCTGCGTTTTCCTCTTCCAACGCTCATGGCATCTTCCCCATGTTCCCTGTCTTTAATCAACCTTGTGAGTTTTAATATCTGCGTCATTTAGCTATTCTTATCATTTAAAGGTGGCCTTGGTGGTACTAATTTAACAGTATCAATTTCATAGCTAAATTTCAGAATTTACTCTTTTTGGAGGTTGAATCTTGACTTTCGTGAAAGTCATACGTTATGTAGTAGTAGATGATGATCTCTTTCCTATCTCTAATACCTTTTAATTATATGTGAGATAATATGAATAACGTTGAATGTCGATTATTCAGTTCTTATTTTTCATCTCCAGCTTACAGGCACAGAAGTTTCTGAGGTTATACCTAAATCACTGAGGAAACGACAGCATTAGATCTCTCGATCAATTCAGACTTGAAGTTATGAGAAGAAAAGCAAAATTGGAAGATTGACATTAGAGTTGGCTGAGGATGAATAGTCTGATCATCCCGTCTTTACTTTCAGAACCAAGGGTTATATAAAACTAGTAATGCGAAAGGATGTCATTGGACCAATTACCACGGCTTACTTATATTTGTCATGCATTTACCATCGTAGGCGGGTCAAAATCGGACTTGGGTAATCGAATATGCTCAGATTTGACAGACTATAATGTGTTACATCCTATCAGTCCCTTAATAATTTATCTGAATAAAATATAATTTAAGCCTCAACTTGAATACAAATTAGCCCAGGAGATATTCAGGGTTTGCCATTTTGAAGGAAAGCACAGTAAGAAGATAATTGTGATACCCCTTCATTTTTCCAGTTTGTGCAGATTTGATTTTCATTTGTAATCCCCCTGAACTCCTTAAACCCAGTCCGGGAAGCGTCAACAATACGGTCTGGGTAGTAGGAAGATATCCTGATGCCATTATTTCATTACTTGTCTTGTTAGCCATATTTAACCATTGTTGTTGGTCATCTACATCAGATGTGCACCGATCTTTAGCGAACCTGCACGTTATCGGCTCAGCTATCAAAACCCATTAGGAGAAGTATTCACGGCACTTGTCTTGGGTTGGGAGAATGTATCCTATTACCACCTTTATGAGAAACTCCTATTCTACCGCCTCTATTGTCGGTCAGAATTAATTAGTGAGACTGACCACCCACATCACCGGATGTGTATCGGTGGGTATTGATCTCGTTATCTCCGACTTGGCAGATGTGCACATAGACCACGGCGCCACCTATTGTTTCAAATACCCGTAGATTCAGTTGTATTTGAAGGTATAAAACAGCAGAGTTGGTGTTAACATATTTTGTCCGTTTTCTAATTTATAGCAGCTTCGAATTCTGGCCCAAATGCAACCACTCCCTTCTCCAATAATGCAGTATTTCCCTCACCCATCGCTGCATTTACACCAGGTAAGTTGTGTGAGGCATTCTACTTATGTAGATTCAGTAGGGTCGATGACTAATCTCATTTTCATACATTTTAGTGTCTGCCTCGTACCACAACGGCTATACGCCAATGACTTCCACACCAGTGAGCAGTTCTTCTAATCAATCCAACTGCAACGAATCAACCTCGCTTACTCGGATGTTATTGTAAAGTTCCTGTATATGAAATCTTACTTTAGTCTTTTAATGGAAATCATTTCCGACGTATGTCCAAGATGATTATGTATTTACTGACTAGCTCTTTGTTTATTTATGTAATTGTTGTCCTTGTATTTGTTTATTCAAAAATTCCCTTCATGAATATGGTTTTGTACAAATTCATTTACCATTTAAAATTGCTATGATACCTAGCGGTGAACCATCGTGGACTGAATTGCAACATTCAGCTAAGCTAGCGAATAACTCATCATATACGTAATCCGTAGAGAATTGTACGTGAATTAAGCGAGTGATTAAATTGCGCCAAGCATAAAGTGAAGTCACATAAAGTTCAGTGGTCCCATAAATAAGTACAGGTCAATTCACCACCTTGAAGTGGCTTTGAAGTACTCATACTTAGCCACCAAGCGCATTTCTACCGAGCAATTCAAAGGTCAAGCCAGCAATCTCTCCACTTAATAAGGAGGCACGCATACAGGGACTAATGAAGAACTAGGACTCTTACGATCTCTTCCCTCTAGGGTACCGTAACCGACTCTTAGATTTCCTAAGAAATTACACTAGTTATAAATGCGTTCCAAATCACCATGTCGAAATGAAACGTGTTTTCGTATCGTTCGAGTCTATATTACGCACCATTTGCAGCCGTAATGTGTATAAATTCGTTTGATTAGAAGGTTGAAAATGAAGAATCTCACGTATAGGAATTATTTTTGGGGAGAATAGTATTTTCTTAGATGTAGCAGACCCGAAATACAGTTTCAATTGCAAACGGCTGGTGATCATTGTGGCGGAATTCACTAGTGATTCTTAAACTTTCCTTAGTTCTATCGTATCTATAAGGTGGTCTATAGTGAATCTTTATTTTTACCACGTTCCCTACAACGCTTGAGTAAATTTTGAATCGAACTCAACCTTTAAACTGTGCATTTACTCCAGCTTTTGTTGACATTTGAAGTTTCAGTCTTCACCGAATAAATCTTTGCCATAGGAAGTGTTGCCACTGATTTTATTATTCTGGAATTCAATACGCTGGAACCATTTGTTAGGCTAAAGAAGGATAGATGTAGAAGGGAATATTACCACTGTCAACTGAGAAATTTTTTTATTCTGAAAAAAATGACATAACTTTAATGATATCTGTTTTTTATATAAATAAGGGCGTAAAGAAAGAATATTCAAATATCGAGAATCGCCGTTAAAGTAATAAAAATATGATTAAATTGCGGAAATTATTTTAGGGAAGTATTGCATTGCTACAGTAATAGTTTTATAAGTTCTGAAATATTAGATATGAAAGCTAAACAGTGAGCATCGTTGCTTTCTTCCATTTCTGACAAGTTCAAAGGGCTAACCATATGCTCTAAGATTCGTGAAAATAATCTCAACGATAATTACAGAAAAAAAGCTTTTATATTCAAGAGGCTCATATATATCGATTTATTCAAATGTAGAGTTTTCACTACTAATCCGAGGGTGTTAAATTCAATCTAAATTTTGTCTACTGTGGAGAATTTTTTCGTTTAAAGTTAATTCAAATTGTAGGAAACGGAAACAAAGCAAACTTCGTACGATTATACTACTTGTAAAATGTATTGCTCTTTTCATGTTTGTGTGGATAGTTTTGGACTAGTAAGACGTTTTAATGGAAATAGTTATAACATTAGAGTAATTTGTTAAATCTTTGGACTGAAAGTCAACACCGGGCAACTAAAGTTGGTTAGTCCGGATTTCTAGCAATAAACTGAGATTTACAACGGATTTTTATCAAACTGGGCTAAAAGTTCCAGTTCATTTAATGGGGCATTAATTTTACCAAACGACAAAAGGAATGAAATGACAGTTTTTCTTGGAAGTTGTTATTCTCTACTCAAGCCAATTTTCACTCCAATTTCGTAATGCATTTGTCAAGACTTCATAAAAGACCAACTTGACAGAAAGTTTATCATCTATTTTCTTATGGAAATCTCTTCTTAAATCTACTTCTGACATATCACACACTTCAAGTTCAAAGAGCTACTTTAGGGTATTAATAGAGCAATTCGGTAAAATGATATCATTGTGAAAAGCATGTATCCGCTCCAGAATGAGAAAAGTTCAGATTTCAAATAGCCTTATTTTCATAATCACAGCAATAAGCGTTCGAATAAGTGGTCATACGCATGCGATTTCTCACGCGCCTGTAAAGCTTAATCGTTGATCAATTGTTTTATATTCACGCACTAACCAACTTACCGGCTTTTCCGCCCGTAGTTAAATTTAACACTTAAGCTAACGTGAATTTTAAGCACTCAAAATTATTTGTTACCACGCACGCTAATCTTTCCCTATTTATTACGGTTGGTTTTTGACAAGTAGCAATGTTTTAGTGGATATAATTATTATGATGTAAGTATGATTTCACCCTTTTTAACCGACAAATTGAGTAAAATGATTTTAAATCTTAATTAGATTATTTATTTTCATGTCCTCTTTGGGGAATCTTTTGTTTAAATGCGACAATTATTTCGTATTTTGCTGCACCAACGTGCCGAAAGTGAATTAGATATACCTCAATTGCATCGTCTCTTTTGTGATTTGTGCATAACATCAATCACGTAAAGCTCTAGATTATGACTCGTCAATCGGTTCACGTCGCTATTGCGCCTGACAGTCGAGGAGGTGAAATAGAATTAATCAATTTGGTTCCACTAATTGATATAAACCCCGCTAAAATTCATTCATCTCAGAATTGAATCAATATTTCAATTAAATGACACGAGGTAAGGCAAATTTTCTATAATACTTTTTAATATTTGAATTTCCGAATGAAAACTTAAAAAGCTACCTTTCTAGGTTTTACGCATATTAAAGCATAAGAAAATGCATAATCAGATGATCGATAAAGATGGAAATTAAACTGTTCTCGTTTCATGAAATATGAACAAACTTTACCACTATGTAAAAGTGTTTTATCCTTTTCTAAAAGCGAATACAAGCTTTTAGAAAATGTATCACTTCAGTTTCAAAATTGAGATTATCAAATGAAGAAAAATTAATCACATAAAGTAGACAGAAAATGATTACGAAAATCGCATCAATAACGACTTCTCAATTAACTACCTCGTAAACGGGCTTTCAGTTTTAGAGCTTCCAGGTAGCAAAAATTTTAAATTAAATAGAGGTATTCGATAGCCTCTTGGAGTTTCGTTAAGAAGGTAATTAGATGATGATTGCACTGTATGTTTCGTACCAATTATTAGGTTAACTAGATTTAACGCTAAGTGCCAATGTTAATCTTAAAGACACGGAATATTAAGAGAATTTTTCTAGTAAATGAGAAATAGCCTATCTTTATGATATAATTTATACTCAAGTGATTACCTTGAACATAGATCACTAAAAACTCTATTTTCTAAAATCACTTACTAGTTGCTTAGTTATAACGACCGTAAGTGACAGATCAAAAATGAATAAACACCAATTGTCGGTTAAAGTACGATTTAAAGTATATAATTGAATCATATTTCTTGTAATTTCTCTACACTTAATCATTTTAACTTATTTTTTATGTAAAAAACAAGAAAAAGTGAAAATTTTCTTTTTTAAGATATTCGAATAAAAATATGTACCTGAAATGGTTAACTAACCATATAAATAAATCAATTGGTCCATAAATTTTGGACTTCACGAGCATGAGTTCATTCAGAAAAAGAGGGATAAATTCAGAAAAGTGAATACTGGAGCACTAAAACACGAGGCGAAGTAAAATTTGAATCGATAAGTAAACTTTAAATGAAATTTGAATGTCCTAACTTTATTTTCTGCCTCTACTCAATCCTCTTTCCTCAACCCATATTGAAATGCTTTACTGTTCCCTGTATTCACAGTAATAGACATGAAAGCTGAAACATGCTTATTTTATTTATGGTAATATTTATAAAAGACATAAATAGTAAGATATTTCAGGGTTTACTGGGAACTGGAGGCTTAGGTAAAAGTGAGAATAGAGAGAACCTTACCTAATCTGAGCGCTGGAATCCTCAGGTTCTCTACTTTCATGAATTTATTGTTCACAAGTCTAACCTTATCACTTGGTATCATTTCAGTCATATTAAATGTCTGGATAGTGTGATTTCATATGCTTTTGAAGTCATTCTCTCATTCCTTTAACAAACTTCGACTGAAGTGAGGAAATCTAAAATTTGAGTGCCATCTGTCATTTGATCTTTGATCAATTAACGACGTTTATTTGTAAAAATTCCTTGATAATAAGAGTCCACACAGTTAATTTCTCTTTTGCATATACCCGCATTTCTCGTGCTTTATGACAGATGAATTTGCACGTGCAAATTAACCTAACCAGATGATCGATAATCTTTGGAGCTAATGCAATTGAAATGTATAATTTGGAAACGCAAATTTCTTCTACAGATGCAGGGTTTATTCAAGGAAAAAAGGGGTTTGAAAAAATTAAAATTAGAATATTTTTAAGTGACAATAGATAAAGGAACCTTAAAGAGCTCTGCATCGTTTAAATGTCTTTGTTACCTACCTGCTCTTGGCTTCAAGAAGCTACAGATGCATCGAAATGGCTAGAACATTCATTCGATAAAATAAATGAATTTATTTAAATATTGCTGTGAATATTGCGGAAATGAACTCATCCCAAAATCTAGGGATGAGGTAACGAAAACTCAACTCTGGAAAATTTGTATATTACAAAGTAAATTCAGATAATTCACGATCACTGATATCTTCGGTTACTGTAAATTTCATTCATCCTCTCGCTTCATCCGTTTTTTTGTTCTATTTCCTGTAACTAAAACTATTGTAATCCTATTAGCCTCCTGAATAGCCAGTGCCTTTCAATTTGGATTCCCGTAACATTTAGAAAACTAAATTACAGCATAAATAGCATTTTGCTTCTGGAAGTCATCAGCAAAATGTCACGATATGAAAATCTGCTGACAGCATTCACACGAGTGAAAAAAAAATTCACAGAGATGTCAGAGTAATAAAATGAAACCTGACAATAAGGACGTTTATTTTTGTGGTCTCTTTTGTGCAAGAGTTGGGTAAATTATTCATATATTTTCTCATTTCTGTAAACATTTCATGCCTTGTTCTCTTAATTTGTCATACTTGTCAAATGTAAAACCATAATCATATTGCCTTTGATCATTTAACATTTGTTTTCTTAACTTATTTAGATTTCAGTTTTATTTGATCTTTACTGTATCATCTTTCCGCATTTTCACTCGGTGACTTGGGATATTTGGTGTTTATTATGTTCCTGAATAGTATAAAAGAATTGTTTTCCTTTTCGTGAATATTTACATAAGGTTGACAACATTGTATTTTACAGTTCTTCGACAAAATTTCTGATATTGGATTCCACAGATTGAAAATAAGTGTTGGGCGTTTCAGCCATGGTAAACCGATAAGGCTTTCTTGAAATCTGGAGCAATCTGTTTTAGTCATGATTTTGTGCGCTTTTTTTGTTTATACTGGTATTCGAAGACTCAAAGGAAGGTTTATAGTCAGATAACTAGGTTGTCTTTTCATACCAGTCTTAAAACAAAGCTTTTTTAATTGAGGCATGATCGTGAGATTTTCTCGAGGAGTTCACTAAGCAGACTTTTCATGCACTGTGGCTAGCATAATCCATAACATCTTTACAAACAAACGAATGATTAGTGTTACATGGTTTGAAAGGTATACAAGCATTTTTGACTAAGCTGATTGGGTGTAAAACTAACATATATTTGATTTATTCCTTTTATGAACAGTACTCGATGCGATATATTAGAAAATGAACTTGAGTAAAGTTACCTTAACTCAAACTTTCCAAATAGCCTGAGTGCACATTGGTTATTTATAAAAAGAAAAAGAGAAGGACGTGGAAATTGAGTGCCATTTTCCTATTTACGTCTGTCATAAGACCTTGACATCAATGAACCCAAGACCCATTTGCACCTGTGAATCACGAAGCATTTTATATCGAAATCAGGGAATTCCCATATAGCTAGAAGTAGTTCAATTGAAAACCTTTGAATTCTCAGTAAAATTATTTAAATTTGCTAAATGGCAAAAATGTATTAAGATATCCCAAACTAATTTAAAACAGTTATGTTTCTACTTGATTCTGTAACTAATCGGATTTAACAAGTCGCCACAGTTTGATTATTTGAACTTCTTAGGTGTTGCAGTCGAAAAGCGTCAGTTATCTTACGGACATTCCTTTGGAGCATGAGCTTAAAAGGACTTGGATTTCATTACATTATAAGTGCTCAATCATCTGAGAGTCTTAGGGAATTGTTACTAAATCAACCACTGTCTGAAAAAAATAGAATCCATTGCAAACCAAAGGAATTTAAGTTACTGACTTTATAAAACTTTGTATTCATAATGATTCTATACATTTAGTGATTGTATCAACGGCAGGACAAAAAAGGCATAGTGAAGGATAACTCTCTATACGTTAACGAAAATTACTCATTAGTCATATTCTTTATGATTTTCCGCTTTTATGTCCCTATGACTATTTGTCACGTCTAGACGATGTTATTAATTCTCAATTTTTTCCAATAACAGTCCCTTCTCATTTTAAAGCGAATCTGCATCCATGCGTTCCTTGCTCAAGAGACTCATAAACTGTTTTTGTACTTTCATTCCCACACGCATGCACACGCTTGCTGGTCATCTTCTCGAACTCTTCCTTCTCATATCTTTGCTGTTGCTTGCTGCTTCTACGATTTGGTTCTGGTTCACTAGTTCCCTACAATTCGGTGGACCTACAATTTGGTAACCCTGTGATAAATTATCCTGTTGCACGACAATAGCTCTCACAATTCCTGCGAAAGTGAATAATGTTGATTACTATTCTTTTCTTTTGGTTTGATTTCTCAGTAGTTTTGGATTGCCAAGTTAAATTACAAAAATTTGTAATTCACAGAGTAGCTTTAAGGTAGGAAAACTCATTAAAAACTTATACACAGTAGCATGACTATTTAAAGGGGTGATATCACTGTAATTCTCTTCAGTATGTTATTTATTTACAATTTTTCTTCATTTATTACCTCTTTATTATTATAAAATTCCTCTATTGCTTTGTCAAACAATGTCGCTCACTATTCACGTTACTGTTATCTGATATGTTTTCATTGCTATTAAATATCATGAAACTTGATAACGGAGGTATGTGAAAAGATATTTAATGTTCAAACATTTCATAACGAGAGATGTTTAAAGTAAATTAATGACAAAGATGGTTAATATTAGCACCAAGACGCGGGCATAAATTATGAACTGTGTTTGCGGATTTGGGGGTAAATATGACCTTCATATTTTCTTTATCGAATGACTGATTTTTTACCTTTATATCGTCTTGAGGATAGTAGGTATGAAAATTTACTCAGTATTAGCGAGCTTTCCTAAGAATTTTCGACTATAAGAATGTTTGATTTTCTGTACTTTTTCACCCATGCTGGTAATACTGAAAAGAAATTCAGTTCACCCAAGAAGATATGCACATAAATCCCAACAGATGCAACATAGGCACGTCTTTGCATACGCAGTACTATCAAAGGTCACGCACCACGCATCCGCCAATCACCACTAGGTATGACGTTAACCAATCCAAATGCACGTGTCTGATTGGTTGTCCACTGTGCGGCTTCATTAAAATTCTGAATCGGATCCATTTGCATCCAAAGAAATTTAGTGGGTGATTTAAAAGACAGGTCGTGGTATCTATTTTCTCCCACCCTCGGAAAAAATGGATGAAGAAAGGGGACAATCGATTGGAATTTTCGTCTTCCTGATCCTTCTCCTGGTTGCACATGTTGCTTGTTGGATAGCATCCGTTGTTAAGGCTGCAATGTAAGTTACAAATATGAGTTCTTTTAGTTTTTATTCGGCTCTTAATATATTAAATCTAGATTTTAGGAGTGTGAATGCACTCATATATTATCTCAGTTTCATAAATTAATATAAATACCCCATTTCGTCCCAATCGAAACTTGTAACATTACGAAGTCAATTTCCCATAATGATGTTTCAATGAATTTAAAGTAAATGCATATAGTTCTGGAATTTGCATCTCTTAGGAGAATGGAGTTTGATTATACTGGTTCTGGAAGAAACGAATATTCTAGAATTGAGGTATTGAAGTTTATTAAATTTCATTTGAGGTTAATTTAGCAAGGGGATTACATCAGATGGTGCTTTTGCAGAACAAAGGTTTAGTTTCCTTTGGATTCCTGAAGTCATGTATTTGATAAAAGAAAAGCACACATATGAATTTGAAAATTTGTAAGATTGGGTAGTGTTTCTGATATATTTTCAAAAGCTTGGAAATCCCCAAAATATGAGAAAGAAATCACTTTTTGTCATTCATTATTTTCCATGTTATGATTTCAGCAAATTGTAAATCTGTATTTTGTTTGAATATAACACTTTTATGACTTTCGAAGAAGCGAAAATGACTCATTTTTACTCCTCTATCCCCATTGATTCTGTTTAATTATGTTTATTTTAATAACAGTGAATGTTTTTTATTATTTTTCTACAAACTGTTTCATAAAATTAAAGAATCTAATTTTGAAGGAAAGCGTAAAAGTAAAGACCCAACTTCAACAATGAAAATAACGTTTTACTTCCTTTTTTGATTTTTTTGCCTGAAACCATTGTGGTTAGTCAGAAAAGTAATTAATCGGATCACTTGCCAAAATGTTATAACTTGTATTTTTTATAAACCACTCAAAAAAATTCAAAAATAAACTATTTGAATTGAAAGAAGAATCTCTGTCTCATAATAAGGCAATCTGGGCAAAATCAAATTAATTCAAATCTCTAAAAGAAGCGCTACCAGGTCCCTAAATGGTTTTTTATTCTTTATTTCAAGTGTTCCCATGATCTATAAAATGCTATACTATTAGTCTGCCTTCTCTGCAATAAAATTTCATGTTGAAGTACGTTTCATTCACATATTAAACAGCATTTAATCTTCAATGGCTAATTGATCCAAATAACACAAAGGAATTCAAAATCGTATTGGTTTTTATCAGTTGTTTAATCTTTGCATCAAATTCACCTTAATTTATCAGACAAAATAATGCACAGTGCGGCCTTGAAACATTTAAGACAGCATTCAGGAATGCAACTTTGGAACTTGATTTTAATTAGTGAACTAAAATTAAAAATGCATAAAATTATTATCTTATTTTACAGGGACAGAAAAGCAATTACACAAATGAAAAAAGCTGCTAAATCTGAGCCTCTTCTTGATGGAGTTCGAAAAAAGGAGGAGGAAGAGAAAAAGAGGCAATCTTTAACAATCAACGTAGACGACAGCGGTAATAAATTCGCAATACGCGAAACTAAGACTCAATCAAGTTCTCCAGCCTCGCCAAATAATCCCAGTGAACATCACTTCCCCAAATGTCCAAAACGACATCTTTCTACTGGCGGTGCAAAACGAATAAGTCCCGAGGAGCTGGCACTGATGCTAGACAATTATGCCCCCAAGCAAGTGCCAAATCTTATCGACCCATCTGTCATTCCTTCACCCACAAGAATAGCAGCCAAAGGAATCACCACAGTGAATGCGTAAAATTTCCTCCATAAATTTGTTTACTGGAGATTTGATAACTTTCACACCTGCGTATTTTTAATTTTTGTGCTAAATTAACAACAATTTCGTGCCTTATTTTATGTGGCTATTATAAATACTTTAATGTCTGTTTGTTTTAATTATCATATTGTTTAAAATGTATTCATATAGATTGGTTGAATTACGGTTGAGTTAATGGAAAGGATGAAAACGGATATTTTTATAGAGAATGTAAGTCACTATGTAAATTTAACTTACAGCTGCCTTTGCAACATCCATAAATTTCTTGTCCGTAATTTTCTAAAAAGTTATCTTTTATGATAATCAGAATTAGCTATATGCAAAAATAACGAAAAAAATGAATATTTTGAATTCTGAAAATGATTGTATTTACTAAATTGGAGCATAGTTCTTTTAGCATACTACAAAATTAATAGCATCTCGCTCTTCTGGAGTCATTGTTGGCAGTCAAAAAGTTCCTTTTCATGGAGATTTACACAATAAACAACCTACATATAACAATGGCATGGATATATTCTACCAAAATATTCAGTTCCCGTTTGTTTTCTGATTAAACTTTACTGCAAGAAAGACTTGTTCCTGATATTTTAATATCTCATTCTGTGTTTGTCCACCCGACAGAGATAAATTTTAGGCTGGCGAATGAAAATAAGAAAACTTGAATAAACTTAAATTTGAAGAAGAACAGAGAAGCGGTGAGCGCAATTGGAAGAACATAAGCAGACTTGCCAGAGAGCAAGGTAGATTATCACACTTAAAAGATAAAAGATGGTCACCTTTGGTATTAATTTTGCTGCAGCTATTCTACTTAAAATTATAAATTTATGACTCTTAATAAATCAATCGTTGAATACAGATTTCAGAAGAAAAAATAAAGGCAAGTAAAAATTTTTCGTATAATGGAACCGAATATTCGGTGGTATATTTCTAATCTGTGCCACTTGATTTGTCGAATACAATATAGAGGCCAATGTATTGATAATTCAATGAAAGTAATATACGCTCCACATTTACTTTAGCGTTCTAACCGATTCCGAACAGAGCCATTCTTGTATAGGCTAGAGGTCGATTTTCTAAATGCAATTCACAAGTATACAATCAGTTTAGAAGTTAAACGATTTTAGGAGGATATAGGTAGAGTTATTATATTACTTACTAACAAGAAGTCCTCTATTTTTACTCGTTGTACAATTATTATGCCAAACGCAATTTATTTGTTTTCCAACTTGTTGGCATAAGCTGAGTGTCATTCTTAATCACTTAGGATCAATGTATGCCAAGACGATAGTTCATATGGTCTTCCCCCCCCCCCCNTCCAATATTTTTTTCAGAACTAAATCCGAAATTTGACAAGATTGGCTTACTTACGAACTCGGAACTTCCAGTATTGGTTGATGTCTAATTGTTAATGTTAACATTAGCAGAAATGAACTATGACATAGAAAACTGTCAAAACATGAATGATGATGTTATTTATGAAATTTACACCGAATCATTGATATTTGGGTGAAGAGTGGTACCTGTTTTGTGAACAAATATCTGACAGGTGGACTAAATGACTTCTATATAGTCGCCATGACACATCCCACCATGGACAAATCAATCGGCATTCATGTATTATTCCGTCTTTCTATCACTCACACTCGACTATATCATATACAAAATGATTATCGTTTAATGGTTTCGTTTTCTCCAGCTACTCACAATAAGGAATAAAATACTAAATAGTTGTCATTTTTTCCAATAAATGTCTTTGCGTCAGCGCATTTTGGTCTCCTCTATTGTCTCTTTAGATCTAATGATATCAGAGGGCACCTGGATTATAACATTGCAGACGTAGTTATAACATTCAAAAAAATGTTTTGTCTTTAATTAGCAGATCCAAGTTAATCGTTTCACTGAGTAGATGTACAATGAATTTGAATTTTCGTCACACATTGTAGAATAAAATAAATAGTCAAATCTTTTAAGAAATAGCATAGGAGGCCAATGTAATATGATAATATTTTCGCAGATTTATCGATTGAACTATCATTTATAGTACTTATAAGCATTTTCAAGTATAGTAAATACCACTATCGTACTTACCTCTTAAACAAGCACTGATAATGTATATTCACCAATCCACATTTACTAACAACATAGCTGTGATAAGTCCACATTCAAGAGAAGGTACAAGTTATCGAATTTGCATAGTCCAGCAGTCAGTTATGCATGCATGCTGTGAAGGAAGCAAATTCTTCGACGATTAAAATTCTCATGCTAGATTAATCATTATTTTAAAATGCCTCTGAAACAGAGACGATTTTAAGGTATGTCTGTGGCTTACTTCTTCATTTTGGACCATCCAACCATTTATTTCATGTGAATCTGTTCATCTTTGTCATTAGACACATTATAAATAAATTTAGTGAAATCATCACCACATTTATCCATCTCAGAGCGTCCTTGAATTCAAATCGTCAGATCAGTTGAAGAAACTCTTCTCAGTTTTTTGACATTTCTCAATTGAATTTTTTCTTTAGAAGGCACCAAGTGTATTTTTAATTCGCTTTCATAATTTGTTTTCTTAAATGTACTTGGTGATTAAATTACTCCACAGTCTGGACTAGCTTCCATAAATGTATATGTCCCTAACATTTAAAATTTTATTATTTGTGGAAAATTCATATAAAATAGAGATAAAACTATTAATAAGACTGAAATTTATATCCTTGAAACGGAGATAATCTTTTCAACCACTATGAGCATGAACCAGTAAGAACACTGGCCAAACGTTGCCACACACATGTATGAATGACGTATATACGAGTAAGAAGGAAGTAGGGGGAGTGTCACTAACCGTATTTGCTGTGGTCGCTCAAGTTGACTAAACATTTTTAGGGCATTTTTCAGAAGCCTTTGAACCCATCTTTGTTTTAGTTAGCTATTGTCACATTGGCCCCCAAAACACGGACTGTTTTGTACCATAATTAAATAGACGTAGTCGGGCAGTTCCTAGGCTTCTAACTTGACTTACAATGTGGTTTGTAACCATCCTTAGTTTTACGGCTAGTAACTTAATAGTAGGGGCATCTTAGAAGCAATAGAAAGCTCTAATCTTGTGCCGCAAAACGGAAATGGAACAGCGATGCATTCAATGGATAAAAGCGACCCAATTAAGAATTCGACAATCAAAATAACTTGTTTTCAAGATGAAGATTCACGTTAATTTTTTGAAATACGGTTATGTTGTGTCAAGTTTAGTGAGTATCTGTAATCAATTGCAAATAGTGCAGAACGTTTAATTACCTAAAAGAGTTCGAATATCTTAAAGGTGTTGGGGTAAAATTATGTAGGAGCCTCCAAACACCAGTTCCAAATAGTAGAACACAAAGGGTTGCGTAGGTCAAAGTGTATTAAATAAAGCACGATGAGGATTCGAGACAGTAAGAGAGAGAAGAGGGAGAGAGGAGAAAAGAAGAAAGCGTACGAGAAGATAACTGACAAGCGTGTGTGTGACTGGAAATACAAAGACAATATGTATGAGTCACTTGAGTAAGGACGTGCATGAGGGTATGCGTGCACATATACTTTAAAATGAAACGGTAGTTATGGGAAAAAGGAGAATTGATAAACTCGTCTAAATATGACAGATGGAGGTTTGAGCAGTAGCGGAATAAGACAACACTGCGGCTTCGTGGACGAAAAAGCAGAGTATTGAAAACACATAGAGTCATCATCTAAAGAAAAAACATATCTTTTTCCCTCTATATATTCCATACTTTGTTAAAAGGCAAGGTGACAGTTTTATGATTGCACTACATGTCAGCCAGCCGTTCAAAATTTATGGGTGCATATTAAGGGCCTAAATGAATTAATAACTTATGTTAATATTAGCTAGCAAAATTAATATCTGAATTTGAGGTTTCAGTAAAAATAAGGGCTTAGTGCCTCGATTTCGGAAGTTATGATCTCACAATTATTTGAAGCTTAATTACTGAAAGCTTGCTGTGTACCAGTCTTTTTCGCTCCTCTTTCCACAAAACATTTTATTGCAAATTTTTAAAACAAACCATAGAGAAATTTTAAAAAAATATAAGATTTTGAAAAAAAATACACTTCTAATCAAATACTGAAGCTCGATAAATAAGTTGACAAGAGTTCAAATAAAAATTATTTGTCTTCCTTCTTTCAAGCGATATATTAATTTCTAAACTAACTCAAATTACATGCCAAGCATATTTCAAAAGTAATAAAAATAACTTTTTGTTTGTTCACGTGTCTCCTTAAACCTTTTTTAGTTTTCTTGAGATCGGATGTTTTTCAATCTGAATTTTTACCTTGATAGCAATCCCGTATTTGGTAATAATGTTTGCATATATTACAAGGGACAAAAAATCAGACGCATTGCTTTTAGGTTTTAGATTTGGGTGAGAGAAAAGAGAAATTAGGTTCATGGAAATTTAGACTTTCTCTTTTACATTACTTAACATCAGTAAAGACTACATGTGGGCTAGATTTTATGGTTGCTTCCAAACTGTTGTACTAAATTTTATATTCTGTCATAATGATCTAGGTGCCCACTAGGTATTTGCTAGCCAGCAAAAAGAAATTAGGCAGATGTGCAGTTACACTTATTTAGCAAGACGAAAATAATTCACCGGCTTGATAGCAGTTTAATCCCAAATAACTGTCATGTAGTGGGAAGGATATGGCACCCAACTATTGATAAGGATGATGGTTCACTTAGGGACAACCCGTGAGAATTGCTCATCAGGTGACAAAAAATGCAATTCTGCAACTCTTGACTTTGTTCCATTACCTACCTATCCGTCACCAATGTGGTTCGTTCAGAGTTAAATGCGTCTCTTCATAACTGGGGCCAAAAATACCGATTGATGGCGGGCTTTTATCAGATTTGGAGCGCTAGATATCTGCACTCTTTGGAGTTAGTCAGATTTTTAGGAAAGAGATCCTCCTGAATGGTCTGTATTTAATGGATCAGTGAATAATTTGGACCATAAGGTCCACTTAAAATCTAGATCTAAAGCCAAAACCTGCTGTGTTGTATCTATTTTAATCGTACCATATTTTGCCACCTTGTCAGCATTCGATGTCCAGTAGGCTATAAAAGCTCTTAAAAAATCTACTTTGAAGATGATTTTAACGCGGATCTCATATTATGCATGTTCAAACATTGAAACGAATAAATAGCTCAAGTTAGGACACAATTAAGTCTGTGGTTATTAGAGTTATGAATTATTCAGTTAAGAATAAATTCCAAAAGTTTATAGGCAGATGTTTATTTTAGCTGGTGGTTTATTAAACGCATCCAATAATGAAATTTTCATTGTTCTAATGACTAGTTTTCATTTGTTTCATGGTTTCTTTGAATTGTAAATTTTATGAAGACAAGCACTTTAATTTTAATACTAGGATTACTTTTTCCAGTCTTCATGTTATGAAGAAATTTAATATTCATTGCAATATACAATAAACACCAAAATTTAATACAGTACAACCTGAGTAGTTCCCAAACTATCTGAATATTTCCCCACGGTTATTCAAGAAGGATAAAAAATACCTTTAAGCATCTTAATGATAATACTGTAGTAGTTTGTTGATTAATTATTGTATATATATATATATATTTCTGAAAGAAAAAAATATAGATCTCAGAGGAGAACCATCTTGCTTGACTGACAGATATAAAAATGGCATTGGCATAATTTATCACTCCTAAATAGAAGCTAAGGTAAAAGTAGGGTTATAGAGGATGATGTTAGAGCAACTTCTTGTAAAAAATAGTTAAATTTTTAATGTTTAAGAGTAGGCCAACTTTCAGATTCACTGTTAATGATTGAAAATGAATAGTTCAGATGAATGAATTGAGGAGAGAGAGATTTCAAAATATCTTCCAATAATTGTTGAATATCGATCATAGGCACGTGCTCCATCTAATTTCCAAGAGAAATAATTAAAAAATTGATAAGAGGCTGTAATTTATGTCACAGTTGATTTTTCAGTCGATCTTGTGCTTTGCACGCTTTATGACCCATTTATGGCCTTGATAAACCTAACTTGGATTTAGGGGGCCATTAGATGCAACAACAAGCTGCCACAATTTCAAAAGCTTTCAATGATTATACAGCAGCATTTTATTTCCTAAAAACCGTGGTAAGTTTAAGTTTAGCTCAACTTCAATAAAATATCTGATTTTTATTTTACAAATTATTAACAGCAATAAATTTCTCATGATAATTATGATAATAACAAAATTGTAGGATGTTCAAAGGTAATCTCTTACTCTTTTTGACTGTATATCTCCAAATTAATTATAAGTAGGTCATACAATTGTATGACTAAAATGCATGTTCATCGGGTTTGTAGAGAGTTTATAAGTAATGGGTATATATCGAGAGATTATAGTGATCGCTCTCCAAATTTGATTCTCCATTTGGGTTGGAAATTTAAAAGTCTATATCTGGGAATTTAGAAAGTTTTAACCATCAAACAGATTATTCGGCATTGGTGGTATTATTCTGGGGGCTTATCTGTCCATCTAATTTTTAAACTAGAGACCATTTAAAAACAAACACAAAGTTTTCAACAGGCCACCAGTTGCTCCTCCAATATTAATGATTCCAACTACTTATCAAGATGTCCGAAATATGTATTATTACACTTGTGAGCCACCTAATTACCGACCAAAATTTCCTCCAAATTAGAAAAGGATTAATGTCTAAATGTCTTATTGGTGGGTAAAATATTGCAACTATGATTAAGGGATTTTATTCATTTGGGGGATTAAAATCAGCTAATGTGTGCGCCGTAGATAAAAGTATGAAAATAAGATAGTGAGAAAGTGTTTGCCAATTAGGGAGGCCATCATCTCCTTATGGAACGAAATTCGGAAGCTGCAAAGGAATTAGACGGAAGTATTTAATTAAATTTCGTCAAATAATGTGCCAATCTTGAAGTCTTGAGTTTGATTATTATGCTTATTTAATTATTTACTTTAAGCAGAAAAATCTGATCGGAAAAGAAATATTTTTAGTGATTTTTTAGAGTGATGCGCATTAATCTTATGATAATCTATTATCAAATTTTCAAAAGGGAACATTACAATTTATACGAAATCTGAAGAATTTGCCCCATACATCTCTAAGAGTAATTTTTAATCATGAGAAGCTTATGGATAAGGGTACTAGTAAACGTGTTCATTAAGGTAAGAAAGAAAAGCTGTCAAGATGTTGGTGTTGAAATTAGAGTATCAAGTCTCCTAATTTAACCTTTGAAGTCCTGAGCTGTCCATATTAAAATACGAAGCGCAATCATTGCAAGATACCCTGTTTTTCAATGTTCATGAGTTGACTTCCAGGTTCTTGAGTAGAGTTGTATACGCAATATAATTCCCTGTTTGGTTAGGCCTTATACATTTATTCGTTATTTATTTGCGGCCAAAGCAGATAGATAAAACTGGAATCAGCTTTTTAACACAGCTTAACTTAGCCTGGAAACTTTATCTTGCATTTAGAATTTAAAATATTCCTATTTAATTTTCAATATTAACTTTGAAAATGGAACCGATCATTCGATTCTTTTGGGATGTTTAACCATTATGAAATTCAATATGATCACAGTAAAAGTTTGCTAGTACAATTTGCATGTCAAATGTCTTAAATATGTTTTCTTCGCCTTAGAGATCCATTTAGAGGTCCCTTTATTGAAGTTAAGCAGTTAATTATGTTATACCCTTCCTCAAATGTGGTCATATTATTCTATATTCTATATTACGCTCTCCATTGGACAGACGCTAATGCTTATTTCCTTTCTCAAAAATGTCCTTTATTTAAGCTAGGTATTATATACACATATATACACAAAATATTTATGGAATCGGTATAAAAACTTGCGTCTTACTATCATAAAATTGATCAGTGGCCAGTAAAAGCTTTCAAAGACTTGTAGTTGAGATCACATAACGCATATTTCATATGCTTTTGCATGCTGTATCCTTTTGGTCCTTTTATGGCATCAATAAATCTGATTTAATTTAAGTGGCTTTAAGTTACACTAGACAACCTCCTACAACTTTAGAAGCTTATAAAAATTTAATTTTAGTTTTTAAATTAAATGTTAAAAACCCAACCAAATTAGAGCTGCATTTTAAGTAAGTAACGTATTTAAAATTGAATATATTTGTAAGGGTGTAAGATTTTCAGCATTTTAGGTTAGATGCACATATTTTACTTTTAATAAATGCTTTGTATGGTAAGCTTATTATATCATTAATAAACTACGTCATTTGTTTAAGCAACAAAATTAAAGGTTTATTTCCTCTTTCAACACTTTTAGACAAGTGGACACTAAAATTGATAGAATAAGTGGCCGATTAGTTTGATTCTCCTTAAGACTAAACAAAAAGAATAGTTAAATTTTTGTTGACTTTTAAACCACATTGGCATTGATTGTTGTAAAAATATTAAGCATTTGTGTGAATAAAATCATTTGGACACGGGAATTTAATTGCTAAAAAGATTTAACGTGCCCCTTTCTGTAATTGAGCTTTATGCTGGTCTCGCATCTTAAATCAAAGGTTACCTCCTTAACCTTCAAACAACTCCCTCTCTGTTTGTCACTCTGCCCATTAAATGGACTAGTCGGGTTATCCATCTGTTAATATTCTCTTTTAAACGAACCGGTAACACTGACCCAGTCTTGTTTATACCTAATAAGGTGTATTCATTTTCTTTTCTGACTTTTAGCCCCAAGTAAGTTTATGTCTGGGAGCTTAATACTTTAGACATCTCAGTTAGCAAAAGCCATTTCTGATCTCAGGCACAATAAAATCAATATTCCCTACATTTCGGTGCATTTAAAAAATGTACACGAGGATGATAGATTTTGTTGATTAAATCCCACAAAACGATATCTAGTTTACACCGAATTGCAGTACAATTTTAGATTTCTTATATTCCGAAATATTTATAAAATATGTCAGCTAGTTTCCCAACAACAGATCTATGATTCTGATATATTTCCTGCCATTATATAACCAATTCAAATACGCATATTGAAATTTTGGGGCAATATGACAGTATAATTCTATTCTATTTGCAATTCGCTTAATTCATAAAAAGATCTTGACTTTTTTGAGCACAAATAAATGCAATAATAAAACTAAAAATATATATGAGAAAATCAAAATTTTATTTATTCATTTTAATTCTATAGGATTTAATCTGGTTATTTCGATCAAATTTTTTGCTAATCGAAATCATGGAAAAGTTGAAATGTGAAAAGCACAACAGATCAGTGCGGGGAAATGAATACTGCCTCAAGCAAATATGCATTTTTCACGAGGCAGCTTTTCAATAAGGCAGTGACGCAAAGGAACAACTTTGACAAGCCCATATGCAAGGGCTTTCGCAAAAGAGAGACGCAGTATTTCTTCGCCCAAAGCTCCCCCATCTTCAGTGCTCTTCTCAACCGGCGCACGAACGATGTATTCGGCAGAACGGCGATCCAGACGTCCTCTCTCCACGGCTTGATGGAATGGCATCCAGTTGTGCTTCTGGCGGATCAGCTTACCATCACGTTCAACAACTTCACGAACTTGCTCAATGCGATAGACCAGGGGATGGTACACCGATTTTACTCCACGCCATTCAGATCTAATAATGATTCGAGAATTTAGTGTGGATACTGAAAAATTCGTATGAAATTTTGACTTGAGGGGCCACGACATTTAATTTTTTCTGTGTACCGCTACTGGCAAAAATTTTTATAAAATTATGGGAAGGCATTCTATAAAGTGAAATCTCTAGGATTTACAGATCATTTTATTTCATGCTCATTGGATAGAGATCGGATGGCTTAGGGCTATAATCTTCTCCAAAATAACCAATTTATCAATAATAAAATTATTACAATTTTGGTAAATGCAAAAGTATCAGGGATTCATGCAGGCTAACGTTGAGCAAATATTAAGTAAAAACAAAAATGGCATTTAAAGATATACTTAGCGAAGTGATCCATGATCTTTACAGGCCATAATTGACTAATTATTAACAAATTGGACAACTTTTTGGTGGTCACTTTTGTATATTTTGAAAAATTGATGTACAAAGAACTATTTAAAAACTTTACTAAATCTATTCTTATAAATCACCATTTGATGCAGATTTATTAACTTGTTAATCTCCATTGAAAATGTGGAAATTAAGAGTTCAAATTTCAGTTAAATCAAAAGTCCATTTTAACGGTTGATAAATTCCAAATATAAGTGTCTAAACTGTTGGCAATATATTTATTCTTTTTTTCTTGATTAAATAAGAAAATCATACAAAATATCTTAGGGTGTTAGATTAATAATATTAAAACTTCGGAAAAGTTTGAGAAGTCTTATTATCCTATAAACTCTAAAGATATTAGGTAAAAATACTTGTGACATTAAATCAGCAAAATATAAGTTAACCCCCCCCCCCGTCCTCCCCGATTTTTGGAACAAAAATATTGTAAGTTATTTGAAAGAGTTAACTTAGAAAATTTTGCTTTTTATAACAGAAATAAATGCACGTTGATACATAAGATTTCATTCCATTTGACTGAAGTTGATTTAATTAATAGGGAAATTATGGTCAGCTCCATTTTAAGAAACGCATGAATGCTAATTGATCAGTTAATTAATTTGTCTTTTAATTTAAGTTGCAATTTGGTAGCATCAAGTTAAGTCAAGTCTTCGCGAATGAACATTTCTCCTTTCGGTTGTTAACTTCTGCAAAGAAAATATTTAGATTTTGATGAATAGTTTTGCACTTACTTGGCATATTCATCAAAGACAATGCTTTCCGTCGCCGAAGAATCATAATGAATTATCCCTTTTTTGAGACCCTGATCGAAGTTGAGTTTCTCTCCAGTAGCCGTATCGAAAACAAAGAATCCACGTTTCTGATCCTCTTCACTCAGTTGTTCTTCAGTTTCCGCCTTGTTAGTGGGCTCATCTGCAGGTGCGTCAAATCCAGCGATTCCACGCTCGATTGCAGCGTGGATAGAGACACGCTTGCGACGTTTCGTGTCGAGAACGGTGGTAATGCGCTCGCGAAAACTTGGACGCATAATCACGACGTATCCAACCTCTTCGCCTGCAGCCACGCCACCTACTTTAAGAGAAAGAGCCCGATATTAAATTTTAAATTTAGGCCAAAATTTCCTCACATTTATTCTCCACATTTCGATTTCTAGACAGTTAGTTTGCAAGCTAGGCAGTAAGCTACGAAGGTGAATACAAAAATTTTAATTGTCATATTTAGGAACTCTATAATTTTTCTTTAATCTTCTTCACTACGAATCCTTAACGGACTAATAACTTGCCTATTGCAAATACCTTCTTGATCATTCAAATTGGTTGACCGTGTTCTCTGTGTGATATTTCATAATCAAGTTCATTAAGGTCCTGGTCAAATATCATCATTCTGACTTTACTGATTCTTGTTGATACTATTTTTTACGGTGCTACGAAATACTTCACAGGTTAGATGAAAGTACCTATAAGTGATCCTGTAGGTGACTTCTTATCAATAAAATAGGAGAAGTAGTTCTAAACTTGATCTAAATTTAGTCAGGAGTTAGAGTGACACTAAAACATGTAACATCTTAACCGTTATTCCTATTTTTTAATGGTTAAAGGCATTTGGAAAAGGAACGTGTTTAATATTTGTAATCTACTTACAATTCATAAGTATTTAGAAGCACTTTCTATTTTTATCAAATGTTTGCGTGTAGTAGAAATCCATGTACTTTATTTAACTTATTACCAATCCCTTTAGAAACTATGACTTCACGTAATTATAAAAGAAAGCATTGAAACCTGATGTGAATTACGACTGGCCAATCTAAATTGCTTTGCACTATATTGTGACAAATTACCTAAAAAAGGGTTGAACCTAGACGAAATTGTTCACTTATCCAGCATTCGTGTGACAGACAAATTTTTTATGAGCACATGGGGATATGAGTCACCTTTATGAAGGCCTAGCAATTGTTCAATTTCCGCGGGTCCGTCTACTTTCCAGTACAAAGATTTGCAGGGCGTGTAAAACATAAAATTAAAAGGCTATGAATTCAAATCCATATGACTCATCTATACCACACATTGTTTGTAAAACTGCAACTTTGTAGGCTTTCGTGAGTATATTTTAAAAATTGCCGAGTGCTCATTCCAATATTCTTAAACGTTTGAAATAAAGTCTAAGTTACTTTCCTTCACACTCGCCTTTCATTTATTTCATTTTTTTGAAAAGTCATTGTACTTCTACCTCATGTTAATGCGGTATTTTCATTTAATTTTCATCGACTTGTAACTGAGGTTGCTAGTTTAGGCTTATCAGTAACTTCATTACAGCACTCAAATCACCCCGCATATAGACCTGTCTTGGGTTTATCGATATCGCCCTAACGTCACTTGATAGAATTTTGATATTCTTGTCTATCTTACAAAATGCACATACTGAGCTTTTCTATATTCATTTCGGTTCGGCTAGTATTATTTTACAATATGTTTGCATTAAATCCTATTTTGCAAAGTTCAGTTAAGTAACATATCAGTCACGTGGTACAAAGGGATACATTTTTTGCCAATAATACCATAATATCACTATTTGCGATAAAAAAAACAAAACAATCAATTACCTGGATGAACCACAGCCAGTTTAACCGGTGAAGATTTCTTGACTACCGGCATAGGGTGCGTTAATTTAGGGAACGACCGATGACCTCCCTTCTCAGAAGAGCGAGCATGAATTCTTGAGCACTTATCTACTCTTTTTTGTGATAGATCTGCAGATCGATATCTGAAATTAATGGGTGTTTGAGATTGTCTTTGACGACCAGCCGCTGTCGCTTCTAAGATACAAGGTTCGCTACCATAAAGTCGCTTTTCTAGACGTTCCGCTTTTGCCTGTGATGTCGCAAGTTCAAGCTTCTGAGAGAGGCTACCTGTCNTGTCACAGTTGATTTTTCAGTCGATCTTGTGCTTTGCACGCTTTATGACCCATTTATGGCCTTGATAAACCTAACTTGGATTTAGGGGGCCATTAGATGCAACAACAAGCTGCCACAATTTCAAAAGCTTTCAATGATTATACAGCAGCATTTTATTTCCTAAAAACCGTGGTAAGTTTAAGTTTAGCTCAACTTCAATAAAATATCTGATTTTTATTTTACAAATTATTAACAGCAATAAATTTCTCATGATAATTATGATAATAACAAAATTGTAGGATGTTCAAAGGTAATCTCTTACTCTTTTTGACTGTATATCTCCAAATTAATTATAAGTAGGTCATACAATTGTATGACTAAAATGCATGTTCATCGGGTTTGTAGAGAGTTTATAAGTAATGGGTATATATCGAGAGATTATAGTGATCGCTCTCCAAATTTGATTCTCCATTTGGGTTGGAAATTTAAAAGTCTATATCTGGGAATTTAGAAAGTTTTAACCATCAAACAGATTATTCGGCATTGGTGGTATTATTCTGGGGGCTTATCTGTCCATCTAATTTTTAAACTAGAGACCATTTAAAAACAAACACAAAGTTTTCAACAGGCCACCAGTTGCTCCTCCAATATTAATGATTCCAACTACTTATCAAGATGTCCGAAATATGTATTATTACACTTGTGAGCCACCTAATTACCGACCAAAATTTCCTCCAAATTAGAAAAGGATTAATGTCTAAATGTCTTATTGGTGGGTAAAATATTGCAACTATGATTAAGGGATTTTATTCATTTGGGGGATTAAAATCAGCTAATGTGTGCGCCGTAGATAAAAGTATGAAAATAAGATAGTGAGAAAGTGTTTGCCAATTAGGGAGGCCATCATCTCCTTATGGAACGAAATTCGGAAGCTGCAAAGGAATTAGACGGAAGTATTTAATTAAATTTCGTCAAATAATGTGCCAATCTTGAAGTCTTGAGTTTGATTATTATGCTTATTTAATTATTTACTTTAAGCAGAAAAATCTGATCGGAAAAGAAATATTTTTAGTGATTTTTTAGAGTGATGCGCATTAATCTTATGATAATCTATTATCAAATTTTCAAAAGGGAACATTACAATTTATACGAAATCTGAAGAATTTGCCCCATACATCTCTAAGAGTAATTTTTAATCATGAGAAGCTTATGGATAAGGGTACTAGTAAACGTGTTCATTAAGGTAAGAAAGAAAAGCTGTCAAGATGTTGGTGTTGAAATTAGAGTATCAAGTCTCCTAATTTAACCTTTGAAGTCCTGAGCTGTCCATATTAAAATACGAAGCGCAATCATTGCAAGATACCCTGTTTTTCAATGTTCATGAGTTGACTTCCAGGTTCTTGAGTAGAGTTGTATACGCAATATAATTCCCTGTTTGGTTAGGCCTTATACATTTATTCGTTATTTATTTGCGGCCAAAGCAGATAGATAAAACTGGAATCAGCTTTTTAACACAGCTTAACTTAGCCTGGAAACTTTATCTTGCATTTAGAATTTAAAATATTCCTATTTAATTTTCAATATTAACTTTGAAAATGGAACCGATCATTCGATTCTTTTGGGATGTTTAACCATTATGAAATTCAATATGATCACAGTAAAAGTTTGCTAGTACAATTTGCATGTCAAATGTCTTAAATATGTTTTCTTCGCCTTAGAGATCCATTTAGAGGTCCCTTTATTGAAGTTAAGCAGTTAATTATGTTATACCCTTCCTCAAATGTGGTCATATTATTCTATATTCTATATTACGCTCTCCATTGGACAGACGCTAATGCTTATTTCCTTTCTCAAAAATGTCCTTTATTTAAGCTAGGTATTATATACACATATATACACAAAATATTTATGGAATCGGTATAAAAACTTGCGTCTTACTATCATAAAATTGATCAGTGGCCAGTAAAAGCTTTCAAAGACTTGTAGTTGAGATCACATAACGCATATTTCATATGCTTTTGCATGCTGTATCCTTTTGGTCCTTTTATGGCATCAATAAATCTGATTTAATTTAAGTGGCTTTAAGTTACACTAGACAACCTCCTACAACTTTAGAAGCTTATAAAAATTTAATTTTAGTTTTTAAATTAAATGTTAAAAACCCAACCAAATTAGAGCTGCATTTTAAGTAAGTAACGTATTTAAAATTGAATATATTTGTAAGGGTGTAAGATTTTCAGCATTTTAGGTTAGATGCACATATTTTACTTTTAATAAATGCTTTGTATGGTAAGCTTATTATATCATTAATAAACTACGTCATTTGTTTAAGCAACAAAATTAAAGGTTTATTTCCTCTTTCAACACTTTTAGACAAGTGGACACTAAAATTGATAGAATAAGTGGCCGATTAGTTTGATTCTCCTTAAGACTAAACAAAAAGAATAGTTAAATTTTTGTTGACTTTTAAACCACATTGGCATTGATTGTTGTAAAAATATTAAGCATTTGTGTGAATAAAATCATTTGGACACGGGAATTTAATTGCTAAAAAGATTTAACGTGCCCCTTTCTGTAATTGAGCTTTATGCTGGTCTCGCATCTTAAATCAAAGGTTACCTCCTTAACCTTCAAACAACTCCCTCTCTGTTTGTCACTCTGCCCATTAAATGGACTAGTCGGGTTATCCATCTGTTAATATTCTCTTTTAAACGAACCGGTAACACTGACCCAGTCTTGTTTATACCTAATAAGGTGTATTCATTTTCTTTTCTGACTTTTAGCCCCAAGTAAGTTTATGTCTGGGAGCTTAATACTTTAGACATCTCAGTTAGCAAAAGCCATTTCTGATCTCAGGCACAATAAAATCAATATTCCCTACATTTCGGTGCATTTAAAAAATGTACACGAGGATGATAGATTTTGTTGATTAAATCCCACAAAACGATATCTAGTTTACACCGAATTGCAGTACAATTTTAGATTTCTTATATTCCGAAATATTTATAAAATATGTCAGCTAGTTTCCCAACAACAGATCTATGATTCTGATATATTTCCTGCCATTATATAACCAATTCAAATACGCATATTGAAATTTTGGGGCAATATGACAGTATAATTCTATTCTATTTGCAATTCGCTTAATTCATAAAAAGATCTTGACTTTTTTGAGCACAAATAAATGCAATAATAAAACTAAAAATATATATGAGAAAATCAAAATTTTATTTATTCATTTTAATTCTATAGGATTTAATCTGGTTATTTCGATCAAATTTTTTGCTAATCGAAATCATGGAAAAGTTGAAATGTGAAAAGCACAACAGATCAGTGCGGGGAAATGAATACTGCCTCAAGCAAATATGCATTTTTCACGAGGCAGCTTTTCAATAAGGCAGTGACGCAAAGGAACAACTTTGACAAGCCCATATGCAAGGGCTTTCGCAAAAGAGAGACGCAGTATTTCTTCGCCCAAAGCTCCCCCATCTTCAGTGCTCTTCTCAACCGGCGCACGAACGATGTATTCGGCAGAACGGCGATCCAGACGTCCTCTCTCCACGGCTTGATGGAATGGCATCCAGTTGTGCTTCTGGCGGATCAGCTTACCATCACGTTCAACAACTTCACGAACTTGCTCAATGCGATAGACCAGGGGATGGTACACCGATTTTACTCCACGCCATTCAGATCTAATAATGATTCGAGAATTTAGTGTGGATACTGAAAAATTCGTATGAAATTTTGACTTGAGGGGCCACGACATTTAATTTTTTCTGTGTACCGCTACTGGCAAAAATTTTTATAAAATTATGGGAAGGCATTCTATAAAGTGAAATCTCTAGGATTTACAGATCATTTTATTTCATGCTCATTGGATAGAGATCGGATGGCTTAGGGCTATAATCTTCTCCAAAATAACCAATTTATCAATAATAAAATTATTACAATTTTGGTAAATGCAAAAGTATCAGGGATTCATGCAGGCTAACGTTGAGCAAATATTAAGTAAAAACAAAAATGGCATTTAAAGATATACTTAGCGAAGTGATCCATGATCTTTACAGGCCATAATTGACTAATTATTAACAAATTGGACAACTTTTTGGTGGTCACTTTTGTATATTTTGAAAAATTGATGTACAAAGAACTATTTAAAAACTTTACTAAATCTATTCTTATAAATCACCATTTGATGCAGATTTATTAACTTGTTAATCTCCATTGAAAATGTGGAAATTAAGAGTTCAAATTTCAGTTAAATCAAAAGTCCATTTTAACGGTTGATAAATTCCAAATATAAGTGTCTAAACTGTTGGCAATATATTTATTCTTTTTTTCTTGATTAAATAAGAAAATCATACAAAATATCTTAGGGTGTTAGATTAATAATATTAAAACTTCGGAAAAGTTTGAGAAGTCTTATTATCCTATAAACTCTAAAGATATTAGGTAAAAATACTTGTGACATTAAATCAGCAAAATATAAGTTAACCCCCCCCCCCGTCCTCCCCGATTTTTGGAACAAAAATATTGTAAGTTATTTGAAAGAGTTAACTTAGAAAATTTTGCTTTTTATAACAGAAATAAATGCACGTTGATACATAAGATTTCATTCCATTTGACTGAAGTTGATTTAATTAATAGGGAAATTATGGTCAGCTCCATTTTAAGAAACGCATGAATGCTAATTGATCAGTTAATTAATTTGTCTTTTAATTTAAGTTGCAATTTGGTAGCATCAAGTTAAGTCAAGTCTTCGCGAATGAACATTTCTCCTTTCGGTTGTTAACTTCTGCAAAGAAAATATTTAGATTTTGATGAATAGTTTTGCACTTACTTGGCATATTCATCAAAGACAATGCTTTCCGTCGCCGAAGAATCATAATGAATTATCCCTTTTTTGAGACCCTGATCGAAGTTGAGTTTCTCTCCAGTAGCCGTATCGAAAACAAAGAATCCACGTTTCTGATCCTCTTCACTCAGTTGTTCTTCAGTTTCCGCCTTGTTAGTGGGCTCATCTGCAGGTGCGTCAAATCCAGCGATTCCACGCTCGATTGCAGCGTGGATAGAGACACGCTTGCGACGTTTCGTGTCGAGAACGGTGGTAATGCGCTCGCGAAAACTTGGACGCATAATCACGACGTATCCAACCTCTTCGCCTGCAGCCACGCCACCTACTTTAAGAGAAAGAGCCCGATATTAAATTTTAAATTTAGGCCAAAATTTCCTCACATTTATTCTCCACATTTCGATTTCTAGACAGTTAGTTTGCAAGCTAGGCAGTAAGCTACGAAGGTGAATACAAAAATTTTAATTGTCATATTTAGGAACTCTATAATTTTTCTTTAATCTTCTTCACTACGAATCCTTAACGGACTAATAACTTGCCTATTGCAAATACCTTCTTGATCATTCAAATTGGTTGACCGTGTTCTCTGTGTGATATTTCATAATCAAGTTCATTAAGGTCCTGGTCAAATATCATCATTCTGACTTTACTGATTCTTGTTGATACTATTTTTTACGGTGCTACGAAATACTTCACAGGTTAGATGAAAGTACCTATAAGTGATCCTGTAGGTGACTTCTTATCAATAAAATAGGAGAAGTAGTTCTAAACTTGATCTAAATTTAGTCAGGAGTTAGAGTGACACTAAAACATGTAACATCTTAACCGTTATTCCTATTTTTTAATGGTTAAAGGCATTTGGAAAAGGAACGTGTTTAATATTTGTAATCTACTTACAATTCATAAGTATTTAGAAGCACTTTCTATTTTTATCAAATGTTTGCGTGTAGTAGAAATCCATGTACTTTATTTAACTTATTACCAATCCCTTTAGAAACTATGACTTCACGTAATTATAAAAGAAAGCATTGAAACCTGATGTGAATTACGACTGGCCAATCTAAATTGCTTTGCACTATATTGTGACAAATTACCTAAAAAAGGGTTGAACCTAGACGAAATTGTTCACTTATCCAGCATTCGTGTGACAGACAAATTTTTTATGAGCACATGGGGATATGAGTCACCTTTATGAAGGCCTAGCAATTGTTCAATTTCCGCGGGTCCGTCTACTTTCCAGTACAAAGATTTGCAGGGCGTGTAAAACATAAAATTAAAAGGCTATGAATTCAAATCCATATGACTCATCTATACCACACATTGTTTGTAAAACTGCAACTTTGTAGGCTTTCGTGAGTATATTTTAAAAATTGCCGAGTGCTCATTCCAATATTCTTAAACGTTTGAAATAAAGTCTAAGTTACTTTCCTTCACACTCGCCTTTCATTTATTTCATTTTTTTGAAAAGTCATTGTACTTCTACCTCATGTTAATGCGGTATTTTCATTTAATTTTCATCGACTTGTAACTGAGGTTGCTAGTTTAGGCTTATCAGTAACTTCATTACAGCACTCAAATCACCCCGCATATAGACCTGTCTTGGGTTTATCGATATCGCCCTAACGTCACTTGATAGAATTTTGATATTCTTGTCTATCTTACAAAATGCACATACTGAGCTTTTCTATATTCATTTCGGTTCGGCTAGTATTATTTTACAATATGTTTGCATTAAATCCTATTTTGCAAAGTTCAGTTAAGTAACATATCAGTCACGTGGTACAAAGGGATACATTTTTTGCCAATAATACCATAATATCACTATTTGCGATAAAAAAAACAAAACAATCAATTACCTGGATGAACCACAGCCAGTTTAACCGGTGAAGATTTCTTGACTACCGGCATAGGGTGCGTTAATTTAGGGAACGACCGATGACCTCCCTTCTCAGAAGAGCGAGCATGAATTCTTGAGCACTTATCTACTCTTTTTTGTGATAGATCTGCAGATCGATATCTGAAATTAATGGGTGTTTGAGATTGTCTTTGACGACCAGCCGCTGTCGCTTCTAAGATACAAGGTTCGCTACCATAAAGTCGCTTTTCTAGACGTTCCGCTTTTGCCTGTGATGTCGCAAGTTCAAGCTTCTGAGAGAGGCTACCTGTCTTGCTACGTTGTGTTGACATCCCTACAGTTTGTTTGTCAAAAGGAGGTGGAGGTGAGAGCAAACTGGTCTCGCTCAGAGTTCCTTTCACATGGAGTTCTGGAGGAGCTAAAAATGATTTAAAATGGTAATCATTTTCTTTAAAAGGAAAATGTGATTCATTCCATATAAGTAATATTACCCTACGTTGATAGCAAACAAGCCTTATTCGTTAGTTTCTTCTTTAACTGCACTAGATCTACTTTGGATTATGTACATTAATATTTTTGCTAGTTTGCTTCTACCTTTCTTTTAAATAAATCTTCAGCATTCATTGCAGCTAACTCATTGATTTCTAATCCAAGTAACTGAACAATTCGATAAAATTGATACATTAGTGCGCACGTATTTAGTCAGTGTGAGTGCGTAATGTCTACGCATAACGCGTGGTTGAATGCGGTTTAAAGAAGGTTTACTGATCTAAAAATTGCCATTCGCATGCTAACTCGAGTTTGTGGCCAATTAGCTAATCAAAATTTTCGCACCTCAGTTGAAATTTATGTAAAATTGTACGTGAACTTCGTTACGAGCTTTCGCGGTAGGAAAAATTATGTCCTTACCTCGAGCTTAGCTTATATAAGGCTAAATCCGATTTCGCAAAATGGGCGCAGATATTAACCTTAAAGATAAATTTTTCCGTTATGAATTCCACTTTGATAAGTGAAACATCTTCTTAGTCTTTAAGTTTATAGTTTAGTCATTCAGCCTAACAAAACATCCTCACAGTCGGGTTTTTAAGCACGAAAATGTTCTAGAAATGGCGTGATAAGGATTATGAGATAACGAGATAATGTGGTGCGATTGTTTTCACATCATAAGATGTGATTCAAATAACGTAATCATTCATATGAGGTATGATTTCACATATTAAACACGTGCAATTTTACTAGATTAAACAGGAAAGAAATTTAGGGGAATATCCATTAAACTTACTATATTTATGCAAAATGCACATAAATGGATCATTGAAAAATAATAAATACTAAGCCTTTCGAAGAAGCAAATTTAAAAATTTAATAATATGAGCTAATGCATATGGAAACCTTGCAAAGGAATGTTATCCTAAAACAAGTTAACTTAATTTTTTTATAAAAATGCAATGGTTATCATAAGTAAGAAGAATAATCCAAGACTAAATTTTGTAAAGTTATGTTTACTTTTGTTTGTGTTATATTTAATGAAAGGATATGCTTGATAGGATAATAATAAAAAGAGTGAGGAATGTTCTGGATCAGATAGGATTAAAAAAGTGAATAATTACTAAAAAGACAATCTAAAGATATCAATTTAGGAAATCTTTCTTTGATTACTGAGGAAATCTTTTCTTGAGATCATTCTTAGATTAACACATAAGACGTGAATGGCTGTGGGAATCATGAACCCTGAGGTGAATATCAAATGAAATGTGAAAATGAATCTTTATTCGATTTCTCTTTAAAGACTGGTTAGTGATAATGTCGCATTATAAACTTTTTTCGCATTTTGTACATTTTATTTTTTTCCGTGTGCACAATCCATGCACTGAATGAAACTATTTAAATTCCATTTAAAAGTTAAAAAAGCGATGTTACTTAGATTGGCCTCGAAAAATTTTCGTTGCAATCTTTAAATATATATATTATCTTTGAGAAAGATGATTTTCAGTAAGTTTAAAGCATTTAGAATACAACAGATTGCATTGGGTTAGGATGTGGTCGTTTGTGCCACCGTGAAATCTAGAAATTAATTCCACCACACAGATTTTTTATTGAAATATATCAAAAATAAACGTTTGAGTTATATTTTATAATCAAATTAAAATAGCTAATCACATAAAATGTGATTCTCTTGGATGCATTAATAAAGTGATTAAGAAGTCAGTTTATGTGGAGGGTAGATGAATGCAAATAGTGAAAGAATTTGTATCGAAATTTTTAAAATAGATAATGCAAAATTAGCGGATGAATGAAGTTGAAAAAATCGATTATACTTTAATTAGAAAACATAATAACTTTGTTGTTTTCTATACTATGCATTATTTTTATAGATATTTAATACGTGGCGCGATTTATTAATGAATTGGGACCTTTCTGAAATGCGTTGATAATCCCTATTAGAGAATATCTTTCCAACTTGTGGATCGATACACACTTCGTTTTTCGTCTCGTTTACTATTTCATGTTTTGACCTTTTAAAGTTAACGAAATTAAAATATCTGTTTACATATTTTAAATGGAGTCCCTTAGTCAGAAAATGTAAATTTATCTAGCTAATGTATTCAAGAATTGGTCTTCATGTCTTGATTTTTTATAAAAAATAATTCCTCTTTGCTATTTGATTTGAATCTGGTTCTCTAATCTTAATTAGTTGATAACTGCAGTAGTCATAAATGCAAATTTGATTTCGGTGTCATTATTTTTTTCTGGAAAATTGTTACGCTTGTTACAATATGAATTACACGAGAGTGTGATTTTGAATTTTTCTTGAATGGGTATGCATTAAATTATACCTTCAGAAATTTAGTGAATCTTTCGAAATTTTTAGTCAATAATCTGAAATTGAACAAATCAAACGATAAAAACCGAACCTATAATATTTGGTGATGGGTTATACTCAGGTGTATGTTTTCGTACATAAGATTTGAACAGTGCAATCTCAAACTTAGCATTCACTGAAATCGTTTATGTTTCTAAGCTTTCAGGCAAAGAATAGAAGATTTAAAGAATAAAACTAAGGACAAACAATAGCTGATTCTAATGAAGTTTATTATCTAGATCAGGCAAAAATATTTGTCCTATTGATATTATAATCATGAAATAATGCTTGTTTTCGTATTACCCGAAACGTAACAATAGAGAAAATGGCTGAAAACAGTTCCACAAGAGATACTATAACTTATGTAACATTTATTTTATATTCACCTTTGTGAAAAGTAGTCCAGATGGCCTAACTTAAATTAAAACGGACTTAATTTGTTAATTTAATCTCAAAATTCATCATGAAAGAAAATAAATCCCTTCCTTTTATTAAACTATGTTGGAGAGCATTGCCTTTGACTGGTTCTGTGATTTCTTATTTATTTCATTTTTATATTAATTAATTAAATTGGACAAAACCTTAAGCCGATAGCTGTTTTTTAAATATTTTTTTTCATTTTGAATGACATATTGTATTAGCAATTTCAGATAAGACTGTAAAGATTTTAAAATTTGATGAAAGATAAGGTAAAAATACTGCCAAAGTTGTCGATAATTTAAAAGAATTATTATTTTGGTCTTCTTATTAATTAGTTTTTGTTTGCATAAATTGTTTGTGATTTGCAATACTTAATGTCCTGTTATAATTAAATTTTATTAATTGGGATTATACTATTAATTATGCATTTTGCTAACGTAAATGATTCTGGATAAATAAAAAAAGCTTACATCTCTGAGTTAACAGCTCAGAAAGAACTGATTTTTTTAACTGAATCTTCTTTTTAAACTATTTTCGCCGACTATGCTGTTTTTATCTTCATAGAATTAACTTAAATCATATAAATATTTCATAATTACAGAAATAATTATGCTTTCGAATACACCTGAATGTAAAATGGAAAGAGTATCTCATACCTTCATTTAGACTTGCAAATGAATCCACGGATCCAAGCTTGCTACGCCTAGCCGGTGCATAGCTGGAATCTACCTCCTTATTTTCCTCCTTGAAGCCGGGGAAGTGTTCGAAAGGGTTGATCGTTGGACTACAGAAAAATTTTTTATTTCTCAAAATCTTATGTCGTTTTACTGAATATTTACAATCCTATTTTTTGTCTATTCGACTCCATTCATAAATCAAAAAGCTAGATATGCTAAGAAATTTTCTGTTATTGAAGCAGACATAGGAATTTTTCTAGATAGTTCGAGTATCTTAAATTTTCAATTATAAATTTCTTTGAATACTTTAATTTCGTTACTCAGTTAATCAAGTCCTCTGATTCTAGAGCAATTAACCGCTTTAGAGTATTTACTTTGTATTTAGATAAATATGCTAAAATATATGATAATATCTAAATGTTTTATTTTAAGATTTAAATAAGGCATGCCATTTAAATGTGTCATACCAATATTTTATTAGAGAGGGAGTTCTGATTTGACATTTTAAATTAAGTCGATCCTAAATGTCCAAATAAGAGTTTATCTAGAATCTATTCATCGTAATGCCAGAAGCTTCCTTCTTAATCATGAAGTAGGTGTTTATTCATCGCACTAGCACGTACTTAAAGAATATTGACATTGTAGTAATATCTTAAAATTTAAAGGCCCATGTGTTCATGGTTAAATTCACTTACATAAAATTGGCTTCTGATTGATTCGTCAAAGCTTGGAAAGATTTAACTGGACCTTGTTTGGCTGCTTCAAACATTTGCAGCACCTCCTAAAATTAATAAATGACAAATAATAATACAAACAAAATATGACTGTCAATAAATGAAATATATTCAGAATCGCTTCAGAAATATATATATATGTATAATTTTTGCATCCTAAAGTAAAAATTATTTATAAGTGTTTTGGATAACTGCCTTAAAATGCATTGTATTAATTTTTATTCAAAATGAGGTAAAATTATCAAGAAGTATAAAATCTTACTTACCTGATGCTTCTCAAGCAAGCTGAAGATGATTCTCCGTTCAAGCATTAGTTTTCCTATTTTTTCCGTTTTTTTTTCACCCGGAGCCTCCTCCACTGATTAAAATAGAGGAAAAATATTTGTAAAAAAATTTTTGATTTATTATTATTATTATTTTGATTACTCCTACTTCCGAAACGCTGTCCTTCACTTCCAGAAATATCACCAGATTGTAAAAGACGAAGTTGTTGCAGAATCAACTCATAATGGATCTCACATTCCCAATCATTGCTCAAACTTCCTTCAAGGGATCTAAAGAAGTTCTTCAAACTTTGCTTCATATCACAATTGATTGTGTCATAGTCAACATCCACCTGTAGGATCAGATAATAATAGTTGATTTAACCATTTATAATTTATAAGTAGAGCATCTATGATCACTAACCTTTTCATTAGTCCAATGTTTGAAAGCCATGAAAAGAAGATTCATAACAGCTTGAGCTATCTCTTTCATATAGGCTTCCCAGACAGATAGAATGTAGTTCC
Source organism: Hymenolepis diminuta (assembly GCA_900708905.1). Taxonomy (NCBI): domain Eukaryota; kingdom Metazoa; phylum Platyhelminthes; class Cestoda; order Cyclophyllidea; family Hymenolepididae; genus Hymenolepis; species Hymenolepis diminuta. The sequence goes on along the minus strand of CAADRB010000053.1, from coordinate 400,878 downwards.
TTGTCTCACCAGCCTTTTCGAAAAGTTTGGCACGAACATTGAGAGGTTGAAGATATATTAGCGGGATCCAAATGCTGATCTGCTGAGTGATTTTAGGACCATCAAAATCGGGCCCGAGACTACTTCTTTTGAGTCCTCTTGCGCGACAAGAGTCACAGGTTTGACTTGAAGTAAGTGATCCAATTCGATGCTGACGCTCGATTGAGGATTTGAGAGTGTTGTAAAGACCGAAGCGAAGACCAACTTGTCTCTCCGTGGTGACTGCTCGACCACTTACTAGGGCATTACCGTCTTCGATTTCGATGACCTTGACGATTTCTTGTTTGCATAAAACGCCCTAAGGTAATCAGATTAGGCTATTTAGCGTATACTAGTTAGATTTAAAATATATAATTTACTAAGGAAACATTATTGACCATAAATTATCTTAAACCTTTCTATGAATCTAATTTAAGTAACTGACGCTTAAATTATCTCCCCAGAAAAAGAGAAAATTACTTTTTTAATTATTTGAACATTATTAAGCCAAATACAAATGAATTCTCCTAGCGACTGCTGGTAGACTAAATGGATTTATAAGACAAAAAATGCTATTTAAATATTTTGCCAAAATAAAGGACTTTAGACCATTTTCTTCAACAGTGGTGAGATTTGCTATTAGAATTTCGTAAAATCCCTGCAATAACTTTGAATTCCTGTAGTATCAAATAAAAATTACTTTTGCCATTTTCTTCTTCGTCAACTATTCTTCTCTAGAGTCACTCTTTAATAAGTTATCCTTTAAAAACAACCTTTAACTTACGAAAGGGAAAGTATTCTACATCAAATCTCTTAAGGGAAAAAGACATCTTCTGGCCTTGCTACTTAAAAAGCTTTCTAGTGACCAGTATTCGTGGAAACGAATGGCTGTTTTTATTAATGCCTGCGTGAATTAGATTATCACTCAGAATAAGAATCATTGCATTCCATTAGATGTACACACTAAAACATACCTGCATTATATAAAAGTTCTTTCTTTAATTTAGGCACCTGTCTGTTTGTTGATTATCAATAGTTTGTAAATATGAGATTGGGTACATTAGGAATGAAATTGCTGGTTTAAATTAATCAATGCCTCCTACCTGATCACTTTCGAAGTCACAAAGCACTTCAGCAGTAAGAGATAGATCTTCATCAGCAGATGGTTTCATCGAGTCAAATTTATCATCAATCCACGATATCCAAGTGCAGAATTTCTGTTGATCTGCCTAAAATTTACATGAAAGTAATATTTCCGTTTCATTTCATAAATGCTTTTTTTGTAAAATGAAATCAGAATACATGCATGCATATTCATACATATTTCGTTTGATGAAGAACATCAGTCATTTTTCTTTAAATACATTCTCAAATTTCAGCCTATAAAATTTTTTTCTGTTTCAATAAATATCTTAACTTAATCGAAATAAATGTAAAATCTCTTACTTAATCGGATATTTAAATATAAACATTTTCATTTTGAACTATTATTTTATCAAATTTTTTTGTTTATTCCTCCACAAGATTTAAAGTATTACTTAAATTATATTTGCTAAGGTAATTAATATAAATAAGCTTTTTTTAAGGTCATACAGAAAGAGCATTATAGAGTCTCGTCGCTTTATCTACAAAATCCCATTTATTGATCTCACTCGGCGATTGTTGAGAGCTCATTGGTTGAGGCGAGTTCATTGATACGGTCATTTTCAATTCGTTCAGCTCCCTTGACGTCTAAATAGAAAAATGCTTCATTAAGAAAAAATCTGGAACCTACTTGAAGATACGATTTTGCTTGTTGGATCTTCAGTTTCTGACACTCAGTCATGTCTTGAAATCTTCGCAAAATCTTGAGGTTCTTCTAAATAAGAAGTTGAGTTAAAATCGAAATATAAAAAACATGCTTCTCGATTTTCATCACCTTGAAGCAAGGCATCTATGAACTTGTTTGCCCACTAGAAAAGGAAAAATTCACAGATAAACGCCTAGGAAATTAATATTTCGGGGAGAAAATTAGAAATTAGAAAATGACTCACACTAAAGAGTTCATCAACGGATCCCATTCTTTTGCAGTCTTCACAATTGTCAACTTGGTTTCTGTAAAAGAGGAAAATAATTTTTAAATCTATTTTAATTCCAGCTCTTATTTACATTTAGAAAGTTTATGAAGCCAGGAGCCAAGAAATTATGTGTATTTTACAATTGCTAAAATTTATATCCTACAATCGAGTTCTTAGTAGGTTAATTAAAGAATTTGTCTCCGTGTTGCTATTTTAACTCACAATAAACCATTCTATGTCATATATTCGTCTTTTACTCAGTTCTTAAACCGCAGAACTTGTATATAGTAATGGCAAGAATGTTGTAACTACGAGGGTCATCAGAAATAATTATTTGAAATATTTTGACGAGATATAATAATAACGTTCATAAGTCTCAGTGAATATTTAAGCTCCAAGTTTGTAACATAATAAATTACCATTGATTCTCCAAAATAGATATATTGTAAATCTCCAATGAGGCAATTTCAATTAATAAAAATATAATCTGATGCATTCTTCTGATTTAAGGCCAGCATTAAAAATAATTAGGCATTATTTAGGATCATAGTCTGTTATTAATAAGAACTATTTGAAAAAATTATTCAATTTAAAAAATTACTTATTACTCACTCGCAAGGTTCTTCCTCTTGAGCAGCACAAAGGGCAAGAGTGAGACGGGAGGGTGTCTGAAAGAGGCTGCTGCGTTGAGCCGACTGAGATATTGATAATGGGGGTAAACTTCTCGAACGCACTGATGACGCCACCTCCTGCATATTAATTCACCTTTTTGGATTCAAATCTGCATTTTACACTCCACGAGAAACGGGGTGGAGGATGGGTTGGTTAGGTTAGATGCACGTCTGTAAAAAAGTTTAATTAATGCACTGTGTCGTGAAACGCCACTCTTCGCCCGATTTAACTAGTCCTCACTAGCTATGGGCCCAGCAGAAATGTTGCCATAGCTAACGAGAACAAGTAGCTAGCGTGTTATCAACGTTCATTTGCATAAACTTGTGATCTCTTGTATGAGTGAGCATAGATCAACATGAAAGCGGTCCTATTGGCAAGAGGTTTTCTTTCTTATTCTTTTACTTTGTTTTTTGTCATTTCTTTCATGTCGTGGTGACCATTAAATGAGCGCGGTGATCAATCAGTTTTATTCAGATCGGGTAAGATTTTTTCTTGTTCTGTACTGAAAATCGAGTGGATGAACTAAGATTAAAAGTAGTTTGAGAAATGCACAATAAAGAAAATAGGGTAAGACTTCTATCACTTATATTTTAACGCAAAGCACAAGGTATGCTATAATCCCATTTATATTTTGGTTTATTTTTTCGAGTTCCAAATAAATAAATAACTGCTCGATTTTCACATATTATATGCATTAATTTAACCCCGAGAATCATTGATTAACCTTTTAGATTTCAAATCCTTTCCCAAATATTGGATTGTTAAGGATACTGCTATATCCACCAGATGTCTATCAATACCTGGCGATTAGGAATGATTAACTGACGATAAGATCTCCACTATAGTGTCCACAGGTGGTCTGTGGACGAGACATGACTGATGTCTAACGAAGAAATGTTTCATATATAAACCTAATTTACTTATTAATAAAGTGGCGTGGCCTGTCTGCCACCTCCGAATTGATCTGACGACATGAGTGACTTGACTTATTCCATTTATTCGATCGATGTGGCCTCGCTAGACTTAATGCCGTTCTTTTATTTTTTTAATTTCAAAATGGTTAAAAAAAAGTTACAAATGATAACGCTTCTTAAGGTCATCAACATTGAGATGCTCTGTGAATAGAAGATTTTAAGGATGTTCCTATCGAAATGAATTTTGAGAGTGCTAATATAAGGAGTTTCCCAGTGGTTTCTCAGCTTCCTAAAATATGTATTAACGATTACGTTGAAATAATAAGAACGGCGGGGAATGGCTTCGAATTAGTTAAACAGTTTTTACTAAAGGATTTAAGTGTCTCAAACTTTGAGTAAATTACTTTTTCTATTATCATCTAAGTTTGCATAAGCTAATCTCCTCGGCTGATTTGACAACACACATTTTTATCTCTTAGATAAATGTGCCTTGGTAAATTTGGACCAACATAAGCGGCATTTGAGCATTTTTCTATTTGTTTATTCTTTTGATTGAGAATAATAGACTTTTGATTTATTTCTGTATGTGTAATCTTAAAATGGATGTACCAATATACCATAGCATAACATATTAAAGTTGAAAGTGAAATTGCATCAACTTAAAATAGAACAAATCGTAATTTTATACTTCTTATGTGTACTGATCTTGAGATATTGTTTGACTAGTCAAAATCCTGGATAGACTCTTATCAGGTTGACTCGCGTGATCGTTAATACAAGAGAAGCACCACGTCAAATTTGAATAATTGATATTTTGATTGACCACGCTTATTTATTTTATGTAGTAATAAAAATTACTTGGTCAGTGACTTCTATTCTTTAATGAATTAACACGAATTCCAAATAATAGATTAAAATTAAATTAAATAATGAATGATTATCTATTCTGAAATAGGTCATTACTTGGGATAAACATAATGCTAGAGAAATACCCAGACTGTTCCAAGTAGAATTTTAAATTACTCTCAGTGAAATTTTATGTATATCTAACTTAAGTCACATTAAGAAATTATAGTGGATTTTATTGTAAATTTTGATTTCCATTCAAACCATAAAATGACATTTCAAAAATTAAAATTGATTTCTAAATAAATGGGCATTCGTAACATAAAATACTTCAAATTAAAATATTTTTTTCAATAAACAATATTTTGTGTATCACGTTGCACTTTAAATTCAGTTGTTAATATACTTATACACATTTGAACCAGTAGCCGAAATTTTCAAACTCTCCGGGCTTTATTCCACTGCCTTGCGTACTCCAAAATTAGTGAATTCAGTTATTGTGCATTCAAATGGTTCTCTCTAAATGTATAAATTCTCAGATGGATATGATGACATGGAAGTCATCTCAAGCTTTTGCTCATATCATGAGTTTCATAGAAGGCGTCAATGTTTGCGTTAGAGCAAAATCCATAAATGACCGTCAAACAATGTCACCGGTAAGTTGCGAATTTTACTCATTTCTACAGAGCATATCAAAAGTAATCGAACTTTTAAATCAGCTTGATGCTCAAGTTGATCTAACACCATTAGAAGTGAATCCTCAGCGTTATGGAAACAAGGCCTTCTGTGACTATTATTTGTGGTTATGTAAAAATGCATTCCAAATGATTGTTGAAATATTAGGACTTGATCCAGCTACAGGTAAGCTATTACTGCGAGTGTTTATGTATTTCTTGACAGAACATCTTGATGAAATTGTAAAATATCTAACCGAATCTGTGGGAAATTCTTTTCGTATTGACTATGGGACCGGCCATGAACTTTCCTTCATAGCATTTATAATATCACTATTTAAAATTGGTTATTTGAAACAGCCTGAAACGCCTATTTCTGGTCCTGCTACCCAACTAAACGACTACGCAGCTTCTGGGCTATACATTCTCTCCGCTTATCTCAAATTAGTTCGACACTTACAAACCTACTTCAGAATGGAGCCAGCTGGTTCTCACGGCGTTTGGAGTCTGGATGATTTCCAGTTCGTCCCTTACATTTGGGGAAGTAGTCAAATTATTGGCACGGGTCTTTACGAACCGTCTGACATCCCTAATAAAGAGATTGCTGAAAAGGAAGCTAATTCTAATTTGCTCTTCTCCTGTATAAACTACATCTATCAAGTAAAGACTGGTCCTTTCGCAGAACATTCTAGTTGCCTACAGAGTCTTAGCAACGTACCGAATTGGGAGAAGGTCAATTCTGGAATGATCAAGATGTACAAGGGAGAGGTAAGTTCATTTAATCTGATCCAACTTCTCTTCCCTAATTGTCGATTTTTATTGTGCATATTACTTTTCCTAGGTTCTGGACAAATTTCCAGTTGTTCAACACTTCCTCTTCGGTCAATTACTCAAGTTTGAGCCCTTATCTTCGCTCCAACATGTTCCTGAAGCCTTTCCGTCCCCGTTAGCTTATCCAAGTCGCCTTTTGGGTGGTCCAACTTCCTACATTAGGTCCCCTTTTATTGAGCCCACTGGTGACCCCTAGATTATTCTGCGATCTCATTCCTTAATAAAGTTACTTGACCGTCGCTGTTATGATTTGCACATACTCTGGAAGGGGCTTTACCAGTCTAAGGATATGGAGCTCTTCTAACTCAGATACCGAGATAAGTAACAAGGCAAGTAGAAGGAATGCAGAATCTGGTAAACAACCAAAGCTAGAGGACGATATCCGAAACAGAATAAAAATATTATGTGGCAGCATATTTTAAATTTGCACTCTGAAAAGTGCAATTCATGAACGAGAATATGAAATTCAAATTAACTTTCAAGTAAGTTTATGTAGGATGAGCACTAGTTGCTACGCGTATTCCCCGTCTAGATCAGGAACAGAAAATTCCATTGACAAAGTTGTGATATCTGTGGAAGGGTCTCTGTTTTCAAGGGCATGCGTTTGGTAATTCTAAAAATGAATGATAAAACTGCTCATCCAATTTTTACTCGTTTGACATCTTTATCCGTTTGTTGATTATGCTCCGATTCCACCTATTTTGATGTCCTTGATTAGCTTGTGAAAAAAATGAAAACGCAGACGACCTGACGATTCTTGAGTTCAGGAGAAGTAGAACCTTCGGTTCCTTTACTTACCCTGAGTCATTACTTCTACTTCCTCTTATGCTTAGATGCTTCCAACGATTCCAATTCAATAAGACTACTGAGCTATAAATTAGCAATGTACCATTTGATGATAACTTTTATTTCAGTAGATTAATAAACAGAACAGGGGAGAGGAATAAAAGGTCTCTCAAATTACTAGTATACAAAATAAGGTCATCAAATAATCAAATTCGTGAGTTTGGAAATGTGAAGATTGCTTCTGCAGGCTGTGCAGTGAGGCAACAGTTCAACTCCTTCCATGGAGAGTTGAGTTTCGCTATTTGTCCCTGCTGTGCTGTCGTTACTTTCAATGTAGATCGTTCGAAAGAGTTCGGCGGTGGAAAATTTGGACTCATCCTTTAATTTGAGGAGACAGTCGGAGTGCATTGCCCGCCGGCAACCAGGGGTAGCGCACTAATTAATGAGAAAAGGAGAATTTGAACAGGAAATGAGATTTCGTTTAAAAGGTTAAAATCACAAGAAAGGAATTCTACTATAAGTGATCTGAGTAGAAAACTCGTTTTTAAGCATATTTTCTCAGAAAATTTGCAACATAATTTATAGACTCTAAGCATTTCAACCTAGGAGAATGGAAGACCATTTCTCTCATTCATGATTTGAAAATTAGATGTAAGATTCTAGAACAGACTTTTGGCATAATTCAGATGGATTCATTTATACTAAATCAATTCCACTTACCCGCCTAAAATTAGTGAACGCATAGGGCCATATAGGTCGGTATTGATCTCTACAGATATCACAGAAGGAAACCCATTTCAGACACCCCGCACAGGAATTCACATGAGTCGCAGCAAATTTGTCAATTACCGTTTGAATCACCTCTTCAAGAATTCCATTTGGGACATCCAACAGATCCTAAAATAAAAGCTCTAACTAGTTAGACAGTTTTAGTAAAGTGAACAAAACAAAACAATTGCCTCACTTGAACAGAATATTTGTCAATATTAGCTACACTGTCCAGCATATAGCTTCGATGTTTGAGAAATGTGACCATATCTTGAGAAGTCTCTTTGGAGCACCGTGAAATAAGAGACCACAGAATGGAGAGGGTTCGTCTTAAACGTCGAAGGGAAGCCATTTCAGATACATAAGAGAACAGGGATGGATTGATCAGAGCAATATTCAGTAGGGGGCAGGGAGCAACAGAATCAAGGAATTTTTTCGAAGCAAAAGATACCGGTTTGAGAGTGAAATCCCAGCACTCGATGACATCTCTGGGGATAACAGCTTCTTGCTCCTGGTGACAGTTGGAACAGTAGAAATTGCCATCATAGAAGTCCAAGGTAGCATCATCTAGAGAACATTAAATTCGATTATTTTTTTCTATCCAAGATATACCGGCAGCACTATTAGAGAGTAAAGTTCAGAAGCTCTTTTATTATAAGGGCAGTTTAAAAACGTGAATTGACCTCTAATTTACGAAATTTTTGGCAGCTATAGATCATTCACCAACGTTTCAATCCAGTTATCCAGCGAAAAAAGAACGCATAAAATTTTGACAACTTAACGATGTCCACTGAATACACGTATTTAGATATGATTCCGCAACCTCTCCCATTGAAATCTTTAAGGATTGTGATTCAAATGATGCAGTATTTCCGTTAGCAGTTAAAGGCTATGAAACTGAATAATAAATATGCACATCATCCAACAAATGGTACAACTGGGAGTTTAATTATAGCCTGGAAAGCTATTACAGATTTTAACGTGATCATCAATAAATCGACAAGTATTAAGGCCAATGCGCTACACAAGTTAACAAAATTGTAGAACCACTGTGGTATTACACAAAGTAATTGAATAAATAGGTTACCTTACTAAACACTAGTACATTTACGATGCATATCGTTCAGAAAATCAGAAATTGGATGCATAAGGGGGAATGTATATTTTAAATCAGTTTATTCAGTTATCAGTAACAATGTACGTCTATCAGCGGCCTCTAATCTTAACCGTTTCATAAAATGAATAAGTAATAAGAAAGGGTTTTTACAATGTAGAGAAATACAGCCTTTGCATCACCTAGAGAGGAGTAAATAAACACAAGGGAATCTAGGGACAGTTCCGCTTTCACCAAATATTTTTAATACCCGAGTTCAATGTGAAATAATTTCAAAGGAGAAAATGTTTTGAATTTTGCGTAAAATTCATTCTATCCTCTAGTTAAATCGGCTGACAAATTCACCATTAAAGGAACAAAACCAACGTCAATAAAGTTCTTAGGACACGAGATCGTTCATTAAACACTTGAATTTTGCTAAACGGGTGCGACTGAAGCTACCATAATTTAAAGAAAAATCACACAACTTAAAAATGACTTATTTGCAATCTTTCTTTTTGATCCACAGTCCAAAGGATGTAAATGTAAAATGCTGTTAGGAAGAAATAATTAAACTGGCAAGTGAGATGTGTGTTTACAAATTAATAAATTAGCAAAACCAACACAAATAAAGGTGAATACACGGTGAAAAATTAGGTAATGACATCCAAAATATATTATAAAGACTACTTTATACCGGTAGCTAGTGACCCGTTTAATTTGTAATGCCTGGAATGTAAAATGTAATATTTAAATTGCTCCCGTGGCATAGTATTTAACGTTCATGTCTATCAAATCAGGGGTCACGAGATCGATAAGCATCGGTGCACACCTAGTAATACGGATAATTCTGGTCAACAGGAGAGGTCGTAAAATGGAGGTTTTTCATAAGAGTGGGTCCAGAATGCCTTCTCTCTATTCAAGTTAAGTGGTGTCAACACTTTAGAAGTTTATTTTTCAATATTAAAATTGTGATCGAGATTAGAATCCCTCGAGCTGCGTTACTAATGCAGACAGCTAGAGTGTGATCAGAAGAGTTCGGAGTGTAATGTATAAAGTAAACAAGAATGATTTGATGTATCCGAATCAAACTTCATCACAGTAACTTGCCGAAAATTTTTTAAAATCGGATCATCTGATAAAAAATTTGATTTTTATTTTAAATGTTTATAACTTGTGATAAAAACGCAAATAGATAGTTCAAGTATTTTTAGAAGAAAAAATCAAGTAGGATTACGAAACACTATAGATAACTGACGTATTTATGCAAAAATCGCTAACTGCTAACTACGCAGAACTGACCTACATAAATAAAAACAACGAAGCAACTTTACCGTAACAAATTATCATTAATAACCTCATACAGTATTGATTGTTTGTTAAATCGATTGACTGTTGGAAAACGCTATAACTGGGGTATTAATATAGGATAGAGAACAGCGGCTAAGCCTAAAAATGGATGGCGAGTACAAGTTTATGAAATTTTAATTCTGACTTACCCATCTGCTTTACAAGTTAAATTACGTAGAATCTATTTCATCGATAATTTCAATACATTGCAGCATATCATATACCATGAATAGTCTCGCAGACAGAAAATCGAAAAGAACAGAGAACTGCCTACCTTCTCACTAAACGTCGAACAAGGCATAAATATTGCAACGAGATAATTAAGTTCGAGATTGGGTTATCCTATCCATTACGTGACTCCCTTTATTCTTGCATACGTTATTCATTCAGTCTCACTCACATAAAGGTACATGCAGATGTGAATGTTCGGCGTCACTACTGGTGTTTCGACCCCACCCTTATTCACAATAAATGAACTGTCCAATTTCTTGAGAGCTGTGAGCAAGCACATTTACAAGAAGGGTACTGTGAAATTATACCGTAGGGCACAAGGCACATTAGAAGTGGGGCCGCAACCTAACCGGGCAAATAGAACCACAAGCTGCACAGAGAGTGGACGAATGGGGAAGCTGAACTGGGAGCTCAGTTTGGCCATTGGCTACATCAGACCATAGTCATCTGTCACTGTCGCTCTTCATGGAGGTTTATAAGGGAAATGTCAAATTCTTTATGTATTATTCGATAACATTATGCCTCCCTCTATGTAGCTTCATTATTTTGTTGCATCGTAAATAATACCGTTAGCTAATTATTTACGTAAGATTATTATACATACACCACAATTTAGACTGCGGATGGACTATTCAAATTACTATCGATTTCATTCTCTGTATTTGTATGAAAAATGAAACGACCAGGTGAAAAATGAAAACGGTAGCAAACCAATATTAAACTTAATATATAGCTTTGCAAGTTAAAGATTTTCAAATAAGGTTAACATTACGGTGCTGTAATATCAAAACAATAATTCTATATGGACAAGGTATCACTGCAAAATGTCATCCAGCAGTAAAATTGTAATGTTAAAGGGCCCCAAGATTTGCCTGATCTTCGGAAAGCTTGCTTTCGTTTAGCGGAATATATAAGTTAGATGACGCCAACATTCATTGTAATCCTAGATGACTATTAGCAGTAAAATTACATAATACAATGATGATAGGCTTGGTTGATTGTGAGGTAAATGGCCTAGAGTATGGCCAGAAATATCAGAATGGAAAAACTTCAGTAATTCTAATATCTGCATAGTCACAAATATTGTAACTATTACAACGAATAGATAAAGATTAGGTAGGAATTATTTGGTAAAGAGTACGTGAGGAGCTCATGAATCGGAGAAATAGTTTGCTTCATAACTTGAACAGATGAATACGATAAGTCAGATTTACACTATAAGAATGAAAGGAGTGGCCGTACAACTGCGACACAAGTTTTTAAAAAATGGAAAGAAATTACCGGGAGTAAGTTGACTTCCACACATAGTGCATTCACCTCCGTAGACTGAAGCAGCATGAGAAACTTCTTTCACACCCGGAAACAAGCTTGCCAGTCGCTTAGTATGCTGAAGAGGAAATATTAAACATGGAGATAACTGCCAAAAAATTAATGAATCAAATAACGAATAGAATAGCAAAACTATACCTTCTGTTTATTAAATGGCATCTTAGTTACGATTTTGAAAAAAAATAATGAAATGAAAATTCTAAAATCAAATCATTTTGCTAGATAACAACAAAACAAGTATTTGATCCAACTGGAGTGCTTTTATGTTATAGGAATATTAGGAAGAACAATGCATCAGAAGGTGATTAAAAATCATCCATACTGATTGATAAGGACCCTCAAAGAAATGTAAATCATAAGATGGCTTCTAGATTACCTAATATGTAAAACTTATCTCCACAAAACGGAAATTGCTAGAAAAGTACCACACATGATCAATAATAATCCAATAAATACCGAAAATGTGGAAACATATTTGGTAGTAAGAGATCGTAAATAACTCATTCATCAGCCAAATTGCTCAACAAGGAGGAATGCAACAGATGAAATTTATACTTTTTAAGCGACAAAAGTGCATACGAAATGAAGAAAATAAAATTATATGGAGGATTCAGCAGCACAATCAATCACATTCTTAAAGACTATGAATTCAATGGAATTTCGAAAATAAAATATCGGACATACAGAGAAAGGCTTTACCTACCTCATCAGGTATATCGATTTTAAGATCTTCGCCGATAAATTCCCAATTGTTCTCAGAAGCAGTATCAAAATCCTCAGGCTAAATAATCAAATAGATAAATTCTACATGCCGATAAGTTATAATTAAGATAAAACAAATGGTAATTTACCATGTGCTGATTTCCCACATCTTCAATAAGGCATTTATTAACTGGCCGTTCATTTAGAGATTCATCTATGAGCCGATCTACGCATAACCAATGCTCTGAGTCTTTGTTGATTAATAAATTAGAACCAGTAGGAATCTCTGCCATTTTGTTCTAACTGTACATTAAAAATTAACCTGAAAATGAACAAATGTTGAAATTAATACAAACAGTGTGAGCAATGACACACACAAATAGATACCGGAAGTTGAACATAAAATAACTCCTTTCAAATGCAAAATTACAAAATAATTCAAATAAACATAGAACTTTTCACTCACATTCGACAAAACCCGATTCACCTAATAAGGTCGACCTTGGAAAAGAGGACTGATTAGTCTAACTTCTGATTGGTGACATGAATATGTGCAAGTAATTTTATATAATCTAAATTTCAACCTCTGTTTAGACTGTCTTTTCCATAGTTATATGATTGATCAATTATTAGCCAATTTTCCATTAATATTGACAATGTTATCCTAATTTTTACTACATATGGTATATTTATTGTCAGCGCTATATGAAGATGGTGCTGGACCAATTTTTCATTTAAAATTAACATTAGCCCAGGAATATTAGTAAGCCATTTAAAAAATCTTTGATGCGTAGTTAGATTATATCTTTTAGGGCAAATCGTTTCCTTATATTGCATTTTTGCACATAATACTCCCTAACACAAAACAGTAGAACAATGTTCTGATGAATTCTGTCTTATTTTATGTTATTTAGAAGAAAATGGTATTTCTTTAAAAATATTTTCCTGTTTAAATTCTTAATTTTCCACACCTTTAGTTACCATGATGTACCTATATCACCAGAGTACAGCTAACCCAGATTCGAAGAGAGAAAAATAAGACAGAACCGAAGCTACTAGAAAGAAAAATGTTAACTTATAAGTTAATCATAATGAACCAGAATGGTCTATACTTATGACCCCATCAGCAGATTAGAAGGGCTGTGTTGCTTAACTACAATTCTATGAGTATCCTTCCCCCCCCCCCAATGGAAAAAGAGTCAATCTGCGTCTGGAGACTATCGAGAAGTCCAAATGATTGATCAACACACACGAATTGCGTGTGACATTTGGTATACTCATCCTCCTTTCTCTCCCACGCTATCGACTTTCAGACACTTTTACTTAACTCTAATGTATAATTTACTTTAATTTACGCCTACTTTATTAAGACCTCTTATAAGCACAACAAACCTTATGGGAGGTTTATATAAATGTATGGGAGTCGTCATCATACTACTGGTGTTGGGGGTCAAAATACTGCTGAAATGATAAAAGCTTTTGTTCCGACCAAATATCAAGTAGTCAGAAGTGGCGTAAAAATGATAAGAATGACTGGCGGACCACTTGCGGGAATTGCTCATCCCGAGACAAAACACAAACTCTGCGGTTTTGAGCTTTTGAAGGAAGTGTGATCTAATATGAAGTGGTATAAAGTTTGTATAATGCGAGATAGGGGAAAATAAGGTTCAAGGGGTAAAGGGTACCAAGGGTGAGAGAACTCGGCTATCTTGCCATCACGGACACAATCTTCCTCTTTGAGCAAACTGTAGGAAGCGGAGTTATCTCATGATCTAACCAATGACCACACCGACCTCCTAATGTTCGGCTTCAATATTGCTCTACGGTCAGCGGTTATGTTGCCGGCATGCAGGCGTGTTTCCGAACTGGTTGTGAGTCTACTTCCAATGTGCTCGTGACTTACACTTTATTTGTTTGCTTCCTATCAGTCCTCTTGACCAAAAATTAAATAGACTCACAACTTATTGAATTTTGGCCTGTAGTTGTTGCTAAATTAGCAACTGTAAAATAGATTAATTACTGTTAATCCAGGCACTCGCCACCTCCCTCCCTATTCCTGGATTAAATGCAGTAACGTAGAGGGTTAATGCTCATTGAGTACATTATAATATTATCCTTTTTCAATCTGCTTTTATTTCATTATTTACTATATTTCTAGCAAGGAATGACAAATACAATTTCGACTTTTGACTTATGATTCTAACAGAAGTGACCTTTAATTTTCCATTAAAGGTCATCTTTATTTTTCAAATATAATTTATATTTATATTTGCATTATGTTGTTATTGAAATATTCACCTATATTATTAACTTTAATTCTCATTTCAGTCCTAAATTCTTGATATAAAAGATGTCGTGATTTAGATTATTTATATGCTCACATTCACAATGATTCATTGTGTTTTAGAGATTTCTGTGCATGTTTCATTGATATTTGATTTCCTTCCAAATTAATTTAGTTTTTCATTTCGTATTTAAAACGTTACTTGGCGTTATTTTTGGTGAGTTCGGACATGAGTATCAATTTTCAATCCCACCGTACTTCGGTTTATTAAAATACGCCAGGTGGTGAAATTCATGTTTATAATAAATAATTCGATAACCAAATTAGGATAAGTCCCAAGATCACTGTTAACGTCTCATGGCACGCCCACATTATATGACCCCGCCTTATTATCAACGTTTTATTTCGTTTAATCTAAATAATCAAGGTAATTAATTTAAACACTTAATGTCTCCCAATATACCTTCAAAACTTACGTTATTCTGACCTCAAATAGTTTTATTTCTCATGCGAATCAGAAAAAATTTGGCAATTTACCACTTATTAGTCCGCAGGATTTAATTTTTCACCTAAGTAACATTCCATCAACATTGGAATTACCACAATCCTTAATGTTCATCTGCCAATTAAGAGCTGCTTATGTAAAAATTCATTACCATTCCTCAGAGCTGGTTGAATCTGTAAAAACTGTACGGGCGATACGAAAAAAGCTTTCTATGACCTAATAAAAGTAGAGTCATTCTCTGCCAAAATTGTCATCTCTTTACATAAATTATTACGTGATTCATTAGAGTATTCCTTTCTCTTCTAATCTGAAATACTATTGAAAATGAATATAGCTAGCAACATTTTGGAAAAAATAGATTAGAATCCACCTTGTTCTTGTTTTATATAATGTGCTGCATTAGCCTCAGTGCGTGTGTGGAAAATGCCTGCCCAAGCCAAATAATTTATACGAATAAAGGCATGTGCTGAGAAATTCTTTATCTGTTTTCTCTTTGTGATTATTATTCAATGTATTTCACATAAATTCATCTTCTGTATTCTAGCCTACGTTCATGCTGACGCTCTCCAATAACAGTGTTTGGCCAAAATTGGTCGAGAATATCTTAGATTCATTAATAAGAGGCATTAATGTTAGTCAGTTGTGCATATGGGTAGCTCAACCCAGCGGTACTGATTGTATTTGATTGCTTTCTGATATTAAAGAATACTCCAACATCAATGATTACATCATTTTAATCTTAAATTACCGAAATTCAGAGTGTACAAATGTCATGCAAACTTAATTATTAAAGGTCTTTAAACACTTGGATATACCTTTGATCATTGTCATGATACTCTACTCACCGGAACTAAATCAATAGAAAGGATCGAATTTTAGCAGTCGTAAATAAATAATTAGCCAGGAAAAAAACATACTCAGAGCACAAATGACCCTATGGATATCTTAATACCCCAATTTCAACCCGGTACTTAAATTTATCGTCTGGTTTACTCCGTAACGATCACAGACTTTTAGTATGGTAATGAATTTATTCAATGCATTTTGCTTTAATAACCGTAGTAAAGTAAAAAGCTCTTAAAACAAAAGCGCAAAATTATCGTCAATATTGTGTCATCTGAGTCATCGTCAGATAATAGTATTAAACGAATCATTCACTCAGCTTAAGTGGCTATGATATGAGGAGAGTTATTTAATAGTGAAAATGAGCAGAACTCTTTGTTCAAGTTGAGTGAATATCAAATTGCCACAATTTCTTCCTTCGGCCAATTCAAAAGGTACAAAAGATCTCTCACCGTAGAGATTTGCATCCACAGAAATTTTGGAATACAGATTGCTACTTATTTGATTTAAACTTATATGTTGTTTAAACGGCTGAAATATCTGAGAGAACAACATGATATCTTGTGTAGCGTACTACATTCTCGACTTCGAAGCCCATGACTACGAAAAATTGAAAACAGTCTACCAAATTTCCCAGTTAGTGAGTAAATGGTAGCTTATTAACTAGGATACTACAGAGTGCAGCTGAGGTATTGCCCTCCTAATTTCTTCCGATCCTCACCACATAACAAGATGGAGAAGAGAGAGCCTTATTGATTACAGAGAGAGCTTAAGGGGTTGAGAGAGACGGAGACTATGTATGAGAGCGGAATGTAGCAGTCCCGGGATGTGTACATGGTTGTTTACATTAGAGAAAAAAATATTTGAGACAGTCAAGGAACCACAAGGGAGGTAGGGTGAGTGGGCAAAACCCTAGCAACGGTCCTAAAACACTTTGGGACAGTGCACCAGAAAATGATCGATTAACGATTTTGGTAACAATGATGTTCTTAGTGCAATGTACGAAATCAGACCATGTCAACTGACGGAGTTTGAGTCTTGGTGACAATTCATTGCCATGCCAGATTACAAAAGAAATTATTTCCATCAGAGGAAAGTTTATTAACTTGGGATTAAGCAAACCACTACAAAGTTGTTATAACTCAAAAGAACGAAATCAGAGAAAAATCATTCTCTCACACTCTCCTGAACTTGGCTCTTCTCTCCCACTCGAATTTTGGTTACTCCTGTAAAATAAAACTGACTCTAATCTCAATTTTTGTGACTGTGATTTGAGTGCCAGTTGTTACCAGTAGACTAGCCTTAGCTCTTTGCCTCTACAAGATGTTTATGTGAGAAATACCAATGGAGCCATAGGGACTTGGTATTACCCATTTATCGATCGAATAAGGGATGCACTAGAGAATCTAACATTACACCTGTGATGTATCACACGACATGACTAGTCATAATGTCGTTCCCGGCTCAATTTCGATACACATGGAATAAATTTGAGATTAAACCTTAAAGATAAAATGCAGGTCACTACACGATCGAAGATAAGTTATTAAAGCAGTGTTCTAAATCGTATAAACTTAATAACTGCGTGTACTTTTAATGCGGGAGACTGAGGTTAGTTGTTACTTAGAGATATCTGGAGATAAGCAAACTAACTTATCTCCTACTGTATAAACTTGGTAACTACCCCCATTGATATAAGTTCTAACTCCTAATCTTAAATTCCTTTAATGGAAAATTCATTACTAATAGGACGCTCAAGGTTACAGAATATCATCAACATATGCTACTCCTGATATCTTGTCAGTATCTCGGCACAAAACTCATCGATCCGACGGTGAATCGACTCTCAACTGACAAAGATAATGAAGAGACTAGAAGCCCCCTATGTACGTCGATAAGCTATCACCTTAATCGGCTCCAATACAGAAGCAAACACTCCAGCACACAGACTGGACCAAATGGGGAAATCGATGCGGTCTTTGTCTAGATCAGGACACAATTTCCTTATATCGCCCGTTCGAGGGGATTGCTGTCATCACATCAAGATGGCCGCTTCGCAATTTTCGTACTCCTTGTTATTTGGTCCTTACTTCCTTCTTTCGTACATCTTTACGTTCTATCACATTTATTTGTCTTATTTACGCGAGGTTTAATAATAAAGACCTATTTAGACTGCGGTTTCTACAGTAGGCTTTGAAAATATTTATAGAGTGACACTACACTTCTCTCTTCTCCCTCAATCTCACTCCGGATCTGAGTCAACTGTAACCTAACAACAGCTATAACAGAAATTAGATTTTTAAAATTCTAACAATTACACAAAGGTAAATACATAAGCATTAACTCCCATTTTTATTCAACAGACAACAGTATGGCAATAACGCTTAAATAATCATGACACTGCTAATCAATAATGATAATACGATGGCATCCTAGGACCTCTCCATTGGTGATTTGGAGCTGATTGTGATGATGATGATGATGGCGATGATGATGATATCCAAGTCGGTGGTGGAGGATTTCTAGGCGGGAACGGTACCCGTGGGGATGGCTGATAATTCACTGGCGGTTGTGAGTAATACCCCCGCGGCGGTGGGGGGCCACAACTACTGATTGGAATGAGAGGAGGAGGACCACCACTACCACTGCCATAGAATTCTCTCTGAGCCCAAGGGAGTTGACGGTCAAAGGTTGACGGTTCCTCCGGCCATTGGGACGTAAACGGATAGACCCTCTTTATTCCACGATGTAAAGAATGAGAATAAAAGGAATCCCTTTGTTGTGGTGGGCAGTACCTACCCCAACGACCCACATCTCTTCTTGGTGCTTCTCTTCTAAGAGAACCTCCTTCTTCACTTCTTCTATCAGGGAGACTCTCTTCGTGACGAGGACGACTGCTTTGAGGTTGCTTGGTGACTAGTACTACCTCTTCTTCACGTTGTTTTCTTGGTTGTTGCAGATGAACTACAGTTGTCGATGGTGCGATTCGATAGATTTGTGGATGCATATCATCATCAAAGTAACATTCATCCTTATGCAACTGTACACCTGGGATGGCAGTACGACAACAAAGAGCTTTTGTGAGTTCAATCAAGGCGGCATCAGATTGGCCTGGAGATTGCAGACACGAAGGTTCCAAACAAATCTTTACCAGCAGAGCATCTAGCGCTGGGCGCAGAGCGAAAACTTTCGCTGCAGTGCTGTAGCGAATTCTTACCGGGAGCCAGTCGTCAATCATGACGATACCCTCATCAGATTTTATATTATTCTGCAATTTGCTCAACCAGACTCCGCGCCGACAACCAAACAGAAGGAGATGGATGGGCGATATCATTGTCAACGACTTACAGTTAATGGTTTGAGTACGAATCTTTTCGGTGAAGGTGAAGAACGGGAAAGTGGGTTTGGTGTCCTTTATACAGTTCACCGAGCCCTTGTGAATTAGGGCGAATTTCCCTTCGGCGGTAAGGAGTTTCCGGGCATCAGTATGGTAGGCTATATTGGGATAGAGACCATTGGTGAGCATTGCGGCAATGAAGTCGAATTTGGGTGAATTCCGGTCACGAAAGTTAATGGGACGAGTAAAGAGTACGGATTCAGGAAAGTTCAGATTCAATAGTATATTCCGAATCTATAAATGAAATAAGATAGTATGATATACGGGATACCACGACTTAACTCGATTCAATAGAGAACCAAAGGTAAAGAAACTAAGGCTGGAAAAGAAGCCGCAGCCATCAAGAGAAAATTAGTCGCTACCTGAAGAGGTTATGCACAGACAGGTTTTATTCAAAATGACCTCAACATAAAATTGTTATCCAAAATCAGAATACGAACTCAAATGTGTGAAGACCATTAGAATAAAACATGGAGAAACTTTGTTGAGGTGGGAAATGAAAGTAAAGCAATCATCTCCATAAAGTGGATTAGATGAACCTAAAATAACCCCGGAAGGAAAATGAAATAGATAACTAAGCTGTATCCAGCAGAAGAGAGGCGAATTACCCGAAATGTAAAATCATAAGGATATGAAAATGAATCGATTAACCCATTTATTGTGATTAAGATTAATTAACTTTTTTTGCTTACAGCAGACGAAGATATACCCAGTTTGTAGGCAGCCTAAGAACACTAACCTTAGCAAGTCCCCTTGATTGTTCCAAACTCAAGGGCAAGGGATGTAAGCCCAGACAAATGGATTCTGGACAGAAAACAGCTGATCTCGCTTACTTCTCTGCCATTTGTAATTGCACTCCAAAATATTGCAATTTACAAAATACAATGTGAGCAAGTAAAGACGTGTACTCTCCGAGATCTATCGTACGTGCTATCCAACCATAAATAGTAATACAAGATACTAGACTGAAAGTACAGGATAGCTTTAAAAAGTTCTTTAATTAGGTAACATACCTGACTAGCAGCATCATCAATCATTTTGAGGGAGAACTCATTCAATTCTCGATCTTCACAGAGGAGTGATGCTTCCTCTTCTCCCTTCCCGAACCGCGCGGAAGCCCACAGCTGGAAAGCATTCAACATTGCCAGATGATCTGAATGAGTATCCGCTGCAAATTTCACCTGATTCCAGGAGAGACGTTTACGATTCGGCGGCATGACAAAGACTTCACAGTCAAAGGATGCCTGAGTGGCAATAACCGACATTGCGCCACCCAAGTCGAATATACAGGAGAATACAAGCATGCGCCCAAGGCGAGGTTCCACAGGGAGTCTAGCAAGAATCAGACCCAGCGGGGTCAATTCATCATTCGTATCTAGGGCTTTCATCTCTCGCAGTGTGTGCTCGGCTTCAATCACGGCATCCAGGGGTGGGGAGATAATTGCCTTGCGCAGGAACTCCTGAATATCTCCAAGTCGAAGAAGTTTAATCATGAGAGCCAGTTCGTGGAGGGGTGTTCTCAAGATCTCTGGGGTTATATGAGGTTCAAGACGATCAAAGCGAGCTCGACTGCAGAGGTGATAAGCGAATCCCGCTCTCACACGACCCGCCCGACCTCTACGCTGCTCGAGATTCGTTTTGCTGGCCCATACTGTGGAGTAACTCGTTAAATTATTTCGAGCTGTGAACATCTTAACTCGTGCTAGACAGGAATCAATTACAAACACCACATCATTTATCGTGATCGAGGATTCTGATATATTCGTAGAGAGCACGATCTAAAATTTAGATGAAGTTTACCGAAATTAGATTTAAGTACGAGAATGCAGGTAAACACTTACCTTTCTGGCTCCCCGTGGAGCAGGTCTGAAAACAAGTTTTTGGTCCTCCCGTGGAACTTGGGAATGAAGGGAGAGGATAAGGAAATCACGGGCCATTCCAAACCGGGGATGACTTTCGAGGTACTTTCGCAGCAGACTGATCGTATTCCAACCGGGTAGGAAGATCAATACTGCACCATCAATGCCCATGTCACAAATATGCCTAAAAAGCAATTAACTATATTTGAGTCGAAGAAGAGATAGATTCCGAGATGGACGCATTCTCCAAATTTGGAGCCATTGCAGATATTATCAAAACTATCAAAGTGGTCATCGGAATGTGCACAAATTAATACCGAATGAATTTTATTCGTATTAGTTGAGTGTGAATAAACATTTTGAATATATTTACGCCGGTGGCACAGTGGTCAGGATATACATTTGTCAATTCATAAGTTCGATGTGGACGGCCAACACACCGATCAATAAGAGGGACAATAAAATGTGAGTTTAATAAACAGAACTCTAAGATACCTACCTTCTACTCAAGCTAGGTACTGTTAATGCTTAAGTTTTGTGTAAGAGAGAATACAATGGAATGTGGTTCATTATATAGCACTTGGGACATTGTTAAATACTAAAACCTCTAAACGGACTTAACTACCTCATTTATTTCAATTTAGAGCATTGGGAGATAAGCTTTACAAGAGGGAAATTCACTAAATTCTAACTATTCTTTAATCATAGGTATCAAATCAACTAGTTTTTTTATCTGACTAGCTGAATCCTATGATTGATGGGAGCTTTAAATGATACTCATAATAAGCGAAAATACTCTTATCACAATAATGACAACATGGTGAAAACTACTGATTAATTAAATGCGAACAATTTTGATTTGCTGGTAATCTCGCTAGTACTAGCAGGCTGATGTAGTGACGCTATTCTCAACTTAAGTTTAACTGTTATCGTAACTCGCCGATTTTTACTCAATTTTTTGCCCTCATCATTCACTCTTTGGATTGTGAGCTGTTTATTGGCTTTTTCAAACTTCTTAACACCGGCGTTTTGAGCTTTACTTTGAAACTTTTATACTGATTACAAGGCTGTCATCTCCCTGTTCTCTTCTAGTGTAAATATCTTGCCACTGTCTCTGTGGCCTGCCTGTTTTTCAATAGTGAAGTTCGTGCAGTTGGTAAAGACTGTAGCTTAAGCGATTTCCCCCAGTCTCTCCCTCTCTCTCTAAACCATACTAGCACAAGGTGGCACCGACAAGTCTTCATATTTAGTTGCCACTCAATCCATATTAAAATATCTGGAAATACGAACTCAACCTCTAAAGGGAAGGAGAATCAAATATTTTCGGTACCCAGAACAGATTTCATAGAGTACTTCGGGCAGTAGATTCGTCGCTTACTATTCTCTTCTGTTCATGCTTAGTATGTATTTATTACCCTAATTCTGGACAGTAAACAAATGGCCTCGCATAGCTCTCTGATGCTAGTAATTGTTCCCTACACATTTGTGAATCACATAATATAATTCCATATTAATACGTAAAAGACATTTTCTCTCTGAGATCTTTTGTACCCAGTGACCAATGCGTTACCCTTAGGAATAAAATATCATCACAGTCACATTACTGATAAACTGATAAACTAGACAGCCACTCATTTCCAAATATCGCATGTTATATAAGCAATTAATGGGGCTACTGTTTGAGTCATAGTGCTTCAGTATTCTTTCCATTGTAGCCATTATACTACCACAGTTGAAACAAATTTATTTAATTGACTAATTAGCATTTTATTATCCTCCTATCTTGTCATTTTAGCATATGCGTGCTTTTCGTAAGAAAAATTCAAAAATAGCCAATAAATAAAAAATAGAAAATCAACGAGCATGATTTCACCTAGAATAAGCTTTAACGAACTCAACCGTGGCGGTTTCAACTTGGCGCTCTTGGCTTTTAGGAGAGAGAGACGTATAGGGTAGCGTGACAAATCACCCAATTCAACCAAATGGTTAATAAATTGTGAGCATGAACAAACCTGAACAGTCACTCAGGAACCTAGAAGGTAAAATCCTTGAATTTAAACTTTGGAGCAGTACGACAAGAGACAGTGAGCTATAACCACTCGGCAAAACGTGAGCAACCTAATGAATCTAGAATTCAACTGAAGTAAGACTTTTTCGATGCTTAAATCTCATTAATTATTATACTCAATTTCTCCCGTCTTTCATCTCTATATGAACCATTATACGGTTTCCAGAGTTCAGATGCTTTTCCATTATTAAAAATTATGCACATTTTAGGCTTAACTTGGATAATAGTGGTATTAACATCAGCAGTCCTAGGGATGTCTAGTAAGGCTCTCCTTCAAAATGCGATGGCCATGACATCTGAAGAGCTATCTCAGCAGATTCCTATGGGAAATTCTGCAGTCAGGATTCAATGAAGAAGACTTCGCCTTTGAGTTTCTATGAGAAATCTTCCGAATTCTCATAACCTAATCCTTAAAGAACATATACACAAAGTCATGGCTAAGACAAATCAATCAAAACTTTGGATTTACCAGCCTGCCGTGGCCAAAAGTCAATTTCTATCTCTAAAAGCACAAATTCTCACCACGGTAGAATTATAACAAAACGGAAAAGAAAACAATGCCTCAGCATCATCAAAAGAAATACTGATCTTCAGGCGCAAAGATCAACAACAACTTTCAGTGTCCAATTCCCGGTTGTTCTAAGTTCTATAAAAGACAGAGGTGGTTGAAACACTACAAATTAGAATGATATTTTCAACATTAACATCAGATCCAATGCAAGTCTCTTCAAAGGAATGTTGAAATAGCATCAGAACGTATTCTTCCCAGTTGAGAAAAGAAGTAAAAGTCCCGATTCCAATGAACCAGACCTCCCCTTATCACACCCATAGCGATGTATCTGCTTGTCCAGTTACTCCAATGTAAAATATTTTTATAAATAAGCTCGTATATTATTACTGGAGTACTTACTCAAGTAGGCTTCCAATCAGTGCAAAGGATATCTCTTTTTCGGGAAGTTGACGCATCGCTTCAGCCACAGAGAGTGGATAATTGGGTGGACAGATGAGGTTGCAGTTTTCGTCATCTGCCTCGGCACTTGCAGCCGCCGCATCCTCATCCTCCATAGGTGTCTTCTTTCCCCCTCGTTTTTCAAAATCAGTTGTTTGGACTGGGGGCACAAAATTGGTCATTTGAATGCAGTCCTCGAGGAAGTAACCTGACAAAGAGAACAAAAGGCCGAATTCAACTTTTAAATTCCCCCTACTTCGCAGCTTACTTTTGTCCACACTTGACACATTTGCACTCTAATCATCCTATTAACTAGACAAATTTTATCTAACACACTCCAATTCTTTTTACATGGCTGATCAACTATCGGAAAAAGAGTAGAAGGAGCCTCAACCATTTAATTCAAAAGCCTGGGATTCGAGCTCCTGTAATGAGAGATCCTTCTTACGAGGTGAAAGTGATTGTGGTTAACTTTCCCGTCTACGGATTCAGGTTACAGAGATCCGATGTCCATTGGTCCACATCCAATGAGTGGAATGGTCAACCACACTGGCCGTCTGATTAACAACGGGGGAGAAGCAGAATTCGAGTTTCTCACTGGGAGGTTTCATAATGCTAACACCCCAAGTTTAATATTGGAAAACTCTTTCCAAATAGGTTTTTCATATTAATTAAAGTATCTATAACATTAACTACATATCCAAACAGGAAGGACGCATTCAGAAGCGAAGTCAGCATCAACTTTGGTTGTCAAAACAGCGATTCATTTGTATTCCCTCTTTTTATGATCAAGATCAACACTTTGTCCCACCTTGGCATGCATGAAAGCTTTTCTATTCCTCACTTTGTTAAACCGGTTGTACTTTAAAGCTGTCAAACTAAAGCAGTTCTACTTGTACCTAACTTGAATAGATGTCTCTTTCATCTCCCAACATTGGATACACAGGAGCTAGATGCGAGTTTTGGCTATCTCAGGATTCATTATTAGCAGCCCTAATCGTAAGAGAAGAGGATAAATAAACATTCAACAGTTAAAATGTGAATTCGGTTAATAAAAGAAAAAAAGCCTTACATCAAGAACGACGCAAATTATAAGATTGGACGGTAACACCTACCTCACCCATCAAAACGTTGCTGCAACCGTGCCAAGAATATTTTGAGAAAAGAGGTCAAGGTAGAGCAAAAACCTCCCCAATAAGAATGACTTTCATTCTCCTTCCTTATTTGATACAGTATTTAACTAACCACCCCTTAAAAAACTGATATAATAACCGACAAAAAATGATTCTGTCAACTGGTGACCATCCAACCAGAGTAACAACCGTCAAGACTGGAAGGACTAAAACCCCGTACTAGAGCCACTTAACTACCAGTCAATTGTAATCAAAGTAGGAACTCAGAAGAGGTTGAATACATGCGTCGTGTAGATATAAGTGTGGGATTATGGCTAGAAAGGTTGTTTACCACAGAATATCAACAGTCTATCTAGGCTTACATCAACCAACAAGTCTGTCGTAAAACTTACTGTCTCCAAAATAGCCCAGAGGTCAATAAATAGATGCGACTTAGGATGAACGTCTTAATTGATCCACGCCAAGTCATCTACCTCTTCATTACGTGTAATTAACATAATTGGTATACATAAACAAGAATTAAACTATTGTGCATAAAACATGTACAATCATGTTTTATTTTACTTGGATAAATATTTATTTTTATCCTACACCTGCCGGAGAACACCTGTTCATCCAATAGATTGGGGCTTTGGATATGCTCTTTTGAACACGACACAAAGATAAAAAATATATCATTTCCTGAAAAAAGCGAAAAGGAAATTGTTTGTGCATAAATTGAATCTTTTGTTTATTACAGTCTTTTTTTCTTGTCATTTAGAAAGACGGGTAATTTTGTTAACTGTGCACACTAGAGTGCTCACTGAGTGAACTTTTCCTCAATTAAAACTTGTAAAAGATTTTTGTACTGTCATGAGCAATAATAATGAAAGTGCGAATGAAACAAAAAGGGTACATTAGAGGTACACATCATATTGAATATATCATACCTAGAATCAACAAGCTATTCTTGACAACTAGAAGTGGTAAACCATTCATTTTAATCAACTCTGAACACTGCCGACACGAACTCATTCAGGAATCGAAGCCCGGTAATTGAACTTCGAAACATCAGAAAATGATGCGATCGTTAAGTAAAAAGGGAATAAGCTGACTTATTCCGAATTCAAATGAACTGAGAATCTATTGAAGTTCAGGCATAATCTCAAATCTGACCTCCTATCTATTCGACCCATACTGGACTAGTTTACTGCCCTTCCAAAATTAACAATAATGCCATATGCATTAATAAGAAACACCTACTCTGCACTGAGAACGTTCTTCCATGGACTTCCACTGTCGCAGTTTTGCCGAAATAATCCTGGAAGGTCGATGTATCAATCGTCGCTGACATGAGAATAACTCTCAGGCCGGAGTTAGCCCTCACCAAATCCCGAATCATAATCATCATAAAATCCGTGTTGACATCTCGTTCATGAATCTCATCGATTATAATGTGTGAAATACCCCGAATTCCCGCTTCCATTTTCCGACAAAGAGTTCCAATAGTGCAGAAGAGAATGGAGCCAAATGGTCTCGGGTGAACAGTCTCAAAACGCACCGAATAACCAACCGAAACTCCAATGGTTTCACAACGTTCACTTGCTACCCGTTCTGCCAAGGAGATGGCACAGAGTCGACGGGGTTGGGTTACTAAAACAGTACATTCTGCACCCCTTCCCGACGCGAGATAGGAGTCTAGGATGAACTGTGGAACCTTCAGAAATACAAAAAAACATGAAGATCAAATTGGCCATGAAGGGGAGTGGTGCAGGTTAAATGTCACTTACTTGAGTGGTCTTTCCACAGCCTGTCTCGCCCTTGATCAGTGTAACTTGATTCTTGGCGATGGTATTAAGAATCTGGTTTACATAATTTGCAACAGGTAGGGCTTCACACTCGCTTTTAATTGAAATATAGGACCGAGAATTTATGCGTTCTTCATATTCCCTCTTAAAGGTTTGGCTGATTTTAGTAAGTGACTGATAAGCCTAGAGGAGAATAGAGCGTTTCAATAAATTATACATGGAATGATCCATAAAACAAATATAAAAATTTTCAAAAATGGTCAACTTAGAGTATGTGTTTTCGTCTTTTATCAGATGAATTTGAACAGGTTTACGAAATATCAGAATACAAAAATAAAAACCAATGCGAACTTTGGTTCTTGAAAGCCGACATCTTTTATAATTTTTATCTAATCACCTTCATCTCTAAGATGCAACTGAATAAAACACTTTCAGAAATTCCAAGACATAAAGATTTTAAGGACAAAGAAGTATCAATCACAAATGAAGCACTAAAAAATTTGTCTGTTTTCCCCATTTGAAATCTGCATTCCCTTTGTTCAAATAATACGATTGATACGATTCATTAATCAAATGGGTGAAGTAATTAACAGAAAATACAATATATAATGACGGTAATAAAGTGCTTCCATATATTTATTTAAAAATAAGGAAATTTCGTATCAGCGTAGCTACCGATAATACATTTAAAAGTTAGAGTGAAATATGCAAATTTCCTCAGCGAAAATTAATGCTTCATTTGACAGTCTGTGACGAGGCGGTTAATGAGCCCGTCCACCAAGTCATATTCTCAGTAACGGGAATATTTAGAAACAAAATTATTACCAAACCAAAATTTCGAATGATAGGCTGCGTTACCACTTACATTTATTATCAAATTTAAGCATTTAGACTAT
Organism: Hymenolepis diminuta; assembly: GCA_900708905.1. Taxonomy (NCBI): domain Eukaryota; kingdom Metazoa; phylum Platyhelminthes; class Cestoda; order Cyclophyllidea; family Hymenolepididae; genus Hymenolepis; species Hymenolepis diminuta. The sequence goes on along the minus strand of CAADRB010000053.1, from coordinate 372,886 downwards.
ACCATTTGCCGTTTTTATCGTCTCTTTCGTTATTAGCAAGAAAAAAGAATAATTTTCTAGTTTTCAGAAAATTTAATGTCTTTGTTAAGTTTAGCAAGTTCAGAGTAGAAACGTCCCTTCTCACAGAGATTTTTAACAGAAAGTGCAGCAGATAACACTAAAGAAGAGATTGTACTTGAACATTCAGTTTAGGAGGAAAAACAGATAAACAATTTGAAGGCCGAGTAAAAATTGTCCAATCCTAATTCATACATCAATTGAATATAGTTCAAAAGAGAGGATCTACCAACGCTCACCTTGGGTAGAGAATGACATCATGGAGCCTTCCTGGAAAGAGACGCGAATTCTTCCACCCTCTACATCAGCTAGATTTGATCAGTTCATTTGGCCATTTCGCTCACAGGGCGTGGACCGATGGGAATCGAAGCTGTGACCAGGGTGAGCAATCCACTTTTGATAACCTGACTTTAACACAACTACTCCATCTCCCTCCTCTTTTATCTCCTACCAGACTATTTTTCGATTTTCAGAAGCTTCCCCATAATTAAAATTTGTATTTTTGCATTGTCACAGAGCGAATTCAGAGTATAAATTCTGATCTCGTAGAATTTGAAAAGACACAGTCTGAATAGCACCAAATAATACTACACGGTGAGATCAACAAAACCATTCTTTCGATTGAGTCAATCTCGTAAAATTTACAGAAATAAAAAGAATCATAAGATTTAGATTCGATAGCTAATCTAGAATTTACAAATTAGCTTGTCACTAATGTAGGACGAAGAAAACAATCAAAGCTAGTACTTTTCAGCTTTGTCAAATTCAATATCACAAGACGGGGATGGAAGGAGTTTGATTGGGAAATATTTGCAGAACAAAGAGAACCAGTAAACTGAAAATGTAACTAATAAGTAGAGTATGGCTCATTAAAAAGCAGGTATCAGATAACGGAAAAAATCTATATACAACTTAAAACCTGATTGATGAACCATAGAAAGAATGGAGCGAAAATTAACATTTAGAAGGTAGAAAGCAAATTGATCAGCGCATTAAGGATAAAGCCTCCCAAAAACTTACGCAAGTATTAAAAGACAATATCGGTACTTATTCCCTATTTTAAGTTAAACAATAGTTTAAGTAAAGTACTAAATTCAGAAGATCTAATCCCCTACATCGAAGGCCATAATTTCATTTTAATGTTAACCTGTTAAATAAATGGTCTTCCTTTAGGGAATTTACAAACTCGCGAGACCAAAAAAGGACATTACATTATTTTAAGAATTAACTCTTATGCAAAACGCTAACCCAATTTGTATTACTAAACAATATTTTTTGAGCTACGATATGCTGTTTTCGTAAGAAAGGAAAAATTAATACTATTACTGTGTATTTCATTTTTGAAGGCACTTTCTTTAAAAATGTCTTAAGAATTTGATTTAACTAAATTCAGTCAGATTTATTCAAATAAGGATCGGAAATTTTGAAAACGTTGCTTCATCTACTGAAATTTTTTTGCAACTATTTTTAAGACACTTTATCTGAAAATATAAAGAATAAATGAACTTCAAATCGCCAAAAAAGGAGGGAGAGAAAAGTCGCTAAGATAATGACCCTTTCCTATCACAAATTAAACTACCACAATTATAAGGAGAAAAATACATCACCCCGATACTTTCATTGGAAGAAAATGCAACAACTTTGAGACTAGCAAGCCGAAAATACAATTAAGGGGCAGAGTAAGTCAAAAATGCTAGTGCAAGATAACCTAGGAAAACTGATAAACAGCTAACGCGGACCGAAGTGAACATGGCATGAAATTGGGAAAGATCGATAAGTGAATTAAAATAACAGCGTAGAGGGAAATAAATTTACCAAAAATCGATAACGACATTAGAAAACAATAAAATGCCGATAATGGTAGTCAAAATACAAATTGAATAACAAGGCACTTTGAGATAACGGAATTCACCCAAATTAATCTCAGAAATAGTAAACTTTTTCATAAAAAACTCGAAAAAGAAACGAACCTCAGGACCCTGATCAATGTTGCACGCAGTCCAGGGGTTCCAATTTGGAATAGGTGGTGACCAGGAAACAAGTTGAGCACATTGACGCGGCTTGGATTCGAACTCGGCAATATTGTAGGTCACAATCATATTGTGTTCTTCTTGAGGTGAGGCTTGATCATCAACACCTTGAATCGGTGGTGGAGTAAGAATAGGTACCAAATTCAAACTCTCCAACATGGCGTGCAATCGATTATCAATTTCAGGATCCAGCTCAACTGGTATTGGTACCAGCTATAAAAAAAATGCGGGGATGAGAGGTTTCGGTCAAGCATAACCCGAACTGGAGTACCCATGCAAAACTACACGATAAACATACCTGTTCCACCTTTTTTTTCTTTCGCTCCCCTGAGAAAGCCTCAATCTCCCCAAAGTGAAAGAGTTGGCGAACCAGAGAGAGACAACATGCTCTCGAAGCCATCACTTTTGTGGAGCCATTTTCACGAGCATACAATTCCTTTCGAGAGCTCTTTGCGAATACACGAGCTTCAGCAACAAAACTCCTAAACAATGGCAACAAAAGAGATGATAGGTCACAATCTCGATTCGAATAAAATCCTGATCGACCATTTCAGTGGACAAGTTACCTTTAGGACAAATAAACTCACTAATTAAGGGGATGACCCAAAGGACCACGGGGCTAAAATAAAAAGGTTATGAGTGTTAAGAACTGGCCCGATAGCTTTTCCGCATGGGATGTCGTTTAGAACTGAGACTATGAGATGGAGGATGAAGAGTATTATATTAAAACCATCCCATGCGAAAAGCTCAGAGCATCGGGCCAATCAAAAACACTACTTAAAACGACCAGAGAACAAAGAGTAGTAACGCGTGTAAAACGTAAGAGCAAAAAGTATCCAGAATCTAGCAGACTCACCTGTTGTGTTCAGGCCCAACCGGGGTGTACCTAATATTGAGAGGTATTTGTTTAGTATGTTGGAGATATTCATTTAGACGACATTTTGAGTTTTCCATTGACCATCCACCATGAATATCAGCAGTAAGATCAACTTCCTCTGCCTAAAAAATCAAAACCGAGGGAAAGCGATTACCTCTTCTAACTTGGCTTTATCAATAATTCTACTGATATACGAATCATCCGATATTTCGGCTGTTTGTCCGTTAGGCTGAGTATCAGCTGTGGAAGATGATGCGTGAGAAACATCTGCAACTTCTGTGGAATTTAATTCGTAATCTGACTGAAAAAAAATACTTAGGAAGTTAAACGATCAATTTACAATTAGAGATGGAAGATCTGATTGCTTTAAAAGCCCCTCGCGAACAAGGAAATTGGCAAAGTCACGGGCCGAATTTGTTTGGGCATCTTTTTTACTTGTAGAATTTCCAATACCAACGTAGGAAAAACCATCCACTCGAAGCTTAACAAGAAAAAATAAAGAAACCCCGTTAACCAAACCTCGCATATAAAGCGCAAGTGACCGCGACCCACAGCCCGCTGTTTGAAAGAGTATTCTGGTAGCTTTTTATGATTTTTCTGTAAATAAGTGTACAGAAACATCTTTATTCCTTCAGTATCGGCCATTTCGTTTCATCTACGAAACACAAACTGATAAAGTTTGAACCAATATTGAATTGTCCATTAAGAAAGGTCAGACCATTAGTCGCATAAAACTTGGCTGCAAGAAAAATCACTAATAAAAAAATTGGCAAGATTAATATTATCAAGCAGATGTTTATATTATATATTTATTAAATTTCTAAATTATAATATTTTAGTGATTGATACTTGGACAGTACCTTAATGTTGAACTTAAATTAATAATGACTTTAAATTGTAGGTAAATTCAGAACTCTTTACGATTTTAACAAACAACAGTTTAATATTAACCTTAATAATATTGGTTCGCTTGTTAACTCATCGCCAGTTTCGCCGTGTTATGGCCCATGAATCCAGACAAGATCTCGAATTAAAATTGGAAAGATATTCAAAAAGTACTTAAATCAGCCTCATAAATTTTTTGCCACTGTCTTTTTAAAAAATTAATTGGATAGTTGAACAATATCGCATATTACGCTATGGCTTTATTGAGTCATTTAATGTCAGTTTGCAAGAAGTAATTCATTACAATTGTTTTACAAAACAGTAACGTAACGTTGTTATTGAGAATTATTGCTATGTAAAAACAAAATTTCAATTTTTGACTTAAATCTCTATATTCTTCTGGAGGTCATCATTTGTTTTAGTGTGCGTTATGATTAATTCTTACATTGAATTCATTGATATTTTGTATACTTGAGATGATTCCCTCGTTATTTTTACGCACCTTGTGTTGTATTAGACCTCATTTTGCAGCAATACCACAAAAGCATCCACTTTTTACCTCTTTGAATAGTAACTATGCACTTGTTCCGATGGTTCTTGATAAATCTGCTGCCGGTGAACGAGCATATGACATCTATTCTCGCTTGTTGAAGGATAGAATCATATGTCTTATGGGTCCGGTGAATGATGATCTGTCAAGCATAATCTTAGCTCAAATGCTATTTCTGCAGTCAGAAGATAAGCATGCTCCTATCCACTTGTACATAAATTCACCCGGTGGAGTTATTACCTCAGGCCTTGCAATCTATGACACAATGCAGTATATCGATCCACCCATATATACTTGGTGTATCGGTCAGGCTAGTAGTATGGGGTCGTTGTTGTTAGCGGCAGGGGCTCCTGGTCATCGATATGCTCTCCCCCATTCACGTATCATGGTACATCAACCTTCCGGTGCTGCACAGGGACAGGCAAGTGATATCATGATTCAAGCTGAGGAAATAGTAAAAACCAGAAAAATCCTTAATTCTCTTTACGCGAAACACACAAGTCAACCTCTGGTGGTGCGTTTTAAATATCGTCTTCTTGTCACGAATTTCTCTATTCATTCAATTACTGTGTCTGAATGCACTTTTTTCTTTTAGACAGTCGAAAAGTGGATGGATCGAGACTTTTTCATGACTCCAGAGGACGCTCTTCAATTTGGATTAGTCGATAAAATCATGGAACCCAAATCGAAAACTGAGACTCTCGAGTCTGATAAGAAGTGAAACACTGTAGCACCTGTACATATAGTATTTTGTCTTTTGTAATATTTCTCTACTTTGTCATTTTTTCTCCTCTTTTTGGCTCTGTAATAAATTTATTATACATTTGACATTCTTAATTTTTTTACTCGCATGGCATGTTAGCAAAACTGCATGAATTGTAAGTTAGGTTGTCCTATGCATCCAGTTTTCAATGCCTTTTTGATTATCTTGAACATATCTGCTTCTTTATTTCGATTTCACTCTGGTAGGGTGAGTTAGGAGGTATTTCTACATATGTAACCTGTTTCTTATAGTACATCCGAATTCACGATATTAGTTAATTTTATTTTTAGCCTTTAATTTCTGTTTCAAAGAATCGTTTCGTTAGGTATCATGACATATTCGAGTTTTTCTTATGCCATTTTCGAAAGTGATGTCATCACAAAGTCAGGTAAGTTTTTTTAGGAAGTCGTTTTAGTGAAATCTCCCAAGTTTATTATGGAAATTGTTCACAACACTGTGAAGGTATTCTAGGGTCACTCTTGTAGAAAACTTGTTTTCTATCACCCGTTATATTGACCGGATTCAACCGGTGGTGTTGGCCACCCAAATCATTGGATAGCATCGACCTCGTGATTACTAATAAACAATGTTTCAGTTCATTCACGGGAGATGGTTAAGGCAGCACATTACATAAGGGAAATTTTCCTGCTTAATCCTCAGCTTGAGTAAGTTGATTTCCTCATAATCATGTAATTTATTTTTTTCAGATTCACCAATTTGATATCGTGTTTCAAAAGGTTCCTTTGTTATGATGTAAAGTCTTATAGGCATTATATTGATGCTGTGAATACATTAGGTCACTTTCGGAAAGTTAGTCACCTTTATTGCCCACTCCACCTCTCTCGGTGAACCAATAATAATCACATTTGTGGGCACCATAAAGAGCCAATCAGTATTATGCTGAGGTTGATACGCTGCTCTTAGTAGTGAATATTTGCGCCGATTATTGATCTTACCCTTGCACGGTTGCATTAAAGTGAATTACTTAAAGAAAATAGTATCATGTTTTTTAGTTTATATAATGTTGCATTTCTTTTATCTCTTCGTTTAAGAAGTTCCTTTTCTGTTTTTTAAGGGATCAAATTAGAAATAAATATTTCTTTCAGTTAAGTTTCTTATTAGTCTTGCTGGTTTAAATCTTATTTTTTTTGTTAGAAGAACTTTGATTCGTTAGCCTTCTGAAAATCAATATAGTTATTCATTCTAATGCCTCATTTCTCAATGAATTGAATATGGACCTAAACTATAATGTTTATCGGAAAAATAATTATCTTTCGATATTCATATTGGGTAGAGAGAGGACATTTTACGGCTTCTTTTATTGGAAAACTCCCCACTCAAATGTTCATTTGGTGACCTGTGCCGTTGATTATCCAAACATCTTTGAATACTCAACAATCAAGGAATCAGCTTCTGAAGTTTGAACCTCGGAACCTCAAGTAATGATGCAAGAGCCTGCAGGTAGCAACAGCAAACAACAGTTCACTATGAAAGTAGAACGCAAAAATTTCGCATGCCAAAGTTTATTGAACAGACCATCATGAGGATTAAAGAGGACAAGGGAAAGATGAGAGGGAAGCGTAGGAGCTGGTAAATGACACACAATGGTTTTACGAGGACTTTGAGGTTACATCAGGACCAAATACTTCTAGTACCACCGTGATGGTCCAGATAAATATTTTGGAAACGAGTAGACATCCATCTTTCAAGCTGTACATAAAAGACAACATTCGGACAATTCAAATTAAGTAGCACACTTTTAATATCCGGGCTCCGATTCTCCCAACTATCTCTTCCCCTCACTCTACTCTGTCTTGTGTTCAAATTTTTCCTCGTGGATAAAATTGGGGAAAATTTATTTTCCTTAACATGGGTACCAGTTTCATATGAGTCCTGAACCTATGTCCTCTGACCTGAATTTCTTACCATCTTGTCGCTGCGATATTCAACCATTCCTGTAAACCCATGGCGTACAATACGATTATCATGATAAAGCATGTCATATAGTCTTACCCAGTCCGAACACAGAAAATCGTGTTTATATTCATTTATATCCAGTTCATTTAGCATTAGCTCAGTGTATTTAGCAAATGGTTTCTAAACTCTTTTTTTTCAATTTAACTTTGGTAGATTAGAAAGATTTTATTATCTGCTATTAAGCTAAATAAATAGCTACTTTCACTCGAAATAGACTCTCTAAACCCTCCGTTCTTTGGTTACTGCTCACGTTTGTCGGTATCTTCTTACATTACATGAACTGTTCTCATCATATTTTTAGTGAACGAAATGCACCAGACAAGTCCAAAGATCCACACTGGTCTAGAAGCCCGAGGCAGTGGTTTTATCGGCGGAGTGGGAGAAGGAAGTGGCCGAGGTGATATTGGTGGGAGCGCAGGTGGTGGTGGCCATACAATGAATTTACTAGACAAGTTGAATACCATGTCTCGTGTGCGTCGACGCAAACAGGAGGCGGAAGCGTTGGTTTTTGAAGCTCGACAAGCTATGGAAGATCCACTGATGCCTATCACTCCTGAAATTGGACCGGTGGGATATCAACTAGCCGAGGGAGATGAATGCTCGATGCTTGAGCCCCACTCTAAAGTAGGTGCAGTGCAGTGCTCTAAATTTTCATCCAATGAAACTGGCACGACAGTATTTAGGAGTATTACATGTAATATTCACTTTAGTCCTCTCATTAGTGGTGGCAAAGTAGCATTGCTGTTTTGCTATCCTCAGTTATCTCTGTACGAAGATTACAAGCATTTCACCGTATATGAATAAAAAATCAAGACCTCAGTTTTATGCAGACTTGTTAAAATTATCTATATTTCTATCTATCTATCTATATAAATTTATCTATAATTATCACTGTGACCCACAGCAAGGCAAGAGTCTACAAATTTTCCTTGCAGTTGAATTTTGTTAATAGTAAGTCCAATAATAAACGATAAAAGAGGAAGTAAAGATATCAAAAGGTCTAACTTCACTTGATTCTTTGATTCGTATTGTACAATATATGTTTAATGGATAGCTTAGGTTTCAAATTTCTAATTTCATGATTCGTCACCTGGATTACTGTGCAAATTCTATCCACAAAATCCAGCGCTTATTGACCGATTGTTTAATTATGATGATAGGCCTTTAATTCATATTTTTCTTTCAAAGGTTGAGAAAGCCTGATGATTTTACGTGATATTAAGCACCTAACACGATCTTGAAATATCAGAGCTGCGATAGCCAAATAATTTTTTTTTTATTTACAGGAGCAACCGCAGATAAAGGAGCTTATTCAAAAGCTGATTGAATGGATTAACAAGGAGCTGATTGATGAGAGAATCCTTGTACGTGATATCGAAGCAGACCTTTACGATGGACAAGTTCTGCAGAAATTGATCGAAAAGCTCACTAGGGAATCTCTTAATCAGCCTGAATTAACACAAACTGAAATGGGTCAGAAACAGAGACTTAAGGTGAGCTCTTAGATGATGTTGAAGTATAAATCATTTGATTATTGATCGATATAGGTTGCATCAATTATGTTTAAAGATCACACACGCAGTATATTGATTAACAAATTTTTGGGAATTGCAATAGATCAAACGAGCCTGAAAAACTAAAACTTCATCACACATAACATAGTCCTGAGTGGCCGAAAATGGAGTGTTTAATTCTTTTTCTTCAACTGAAATAGTTAACTAACGAAAATCAGAAGTTCTTTTTACGTCATCCAATTGTTAGATTATTCATTGTCGTTAAGAATTGCTTAGGAAAGCAGTATTGGTGTACTTTCTGATTGATGCATTTTTAATGTTGAAGAACTCTAATTGAATAAAGGAAGAATTTTCTGCACTTTTTACGCAACTGTAAAACGCCTATACTATGGTTTTAAATATCTTTTATAAAATTAATCCGGCGACATGCTAATTATTTTCAAATTTATAGAATCAGTAGTAAGACTAACAGTAAACAAATTGCTAGAAAGTATTATCTATTGTAGGAGGCGTGGTCTAAATGAGAATTTATTATAGATGATCTTATGGAGGTAACATTACAGAACAAAGGTATAAATTTTTTGGGTGTACGCGTAATAAAGTTATGTGGGTCGGGAAATAGAATAAAGTCACTCATGTCACTTGATCAGTTCGGAAGTTGTCTGGAAGCCATTCCAATTTATTGATAAATAAATCAAAGTTTATGTACAAAACGCTTCTTCGTCTGACATCAGTTATGTCTGGTCACCCATGTCTCTGTATGATGGTTGACATCTGTGCAGAAATTTATATGCAAACGTGCACACGCAGCTGAACTGTCTATGGATTGTAAGACTCGCTGAGCGTAATCATTAGAATTTATTCAAATGGAAAGGGTTTAGTCTACAGTTTGTTGTATCACAAGGCGCAGATGGAGAGAGAAAGGTTCGTATGCGTTGGCACGACTGTTCTATTCGTTCAGGCCTTTTTCTGCTTTTGGCAGGTTGGCATCCCTTTGGTTGGTTGTTCCTAGGTCGCCGTCATTCGTTTTGCGTCGTGGCTTGTGATTGGTATATGAAAAGAGAAAGAAAGGTGATTGGTTATTTTGTACTTAATTTCAGTTTCACCGCCATTAATGCCGGCGCCCTATAGTGTGTATTTACAGATACTTTAGTCGAGGTCTTATTATTTATGATCTCCAGGTGTTGATTAACATCTGCTATCTATAGCTGTACGAACGATGAAAAAGTTGACCAAGAAACATTAAAAGTACAAGAGTTAGAGGAAGCTATCATCTTATCACAATGACTACTTCTGTCTCAAGGATGAGGAAATTGTTGTTGAATATTTATCGGATTTATTGTTGATCTGCATATTGGCAAGTGCTTATCTATTAGCTGACAAAGGCGCTGCCTTAGCCTACTTCTAATTAGTCTACTGTAACATTTTTGGTGGTTTGCACAATTTTAATTTAGGGGGTATAGGAGGCATAGATACCTTTATTCAATTTCTCACATTAACATCCATTTGAAAATTAGTGTATGTTGAACATAGAATAAGCACCAAACCCGTTTGGTTGGAATGTTACTTAACATTTAAAGTGCTAAGTCTGAGGTCACGGGTTAGATGTCCGTTGGTGCACACAGCCAGTGGAATGGCCAACCTCACTGATTTAATCGGCTAATAACAAGAGTAGCAAATCTCAAATTTCTTACCGATGAGACTCGAAGATGGCATTCCTCCGACCAATATGAGCGTTGGAAAATGCTTTCATAAATGGGCTTGGGAGTTTTAGTCATTACTCAGGATAATTATCCTATTGCCACAAGAATGGGTTCTTGCTCCAACTTCTCTTTACTAGTTAGTGAGGTATTGGAAAATTTCCTTTGGGATCTTGAAATCACTCTGATTGACGAAGCACAATTTTGTTCTCTCTTGGCACCCTAACGGTAACTTGTTTAGAACTAAGTACAAAACACGTCTAATCTGTTTCTACATTGTGTAAGTTAAAGCCGTGGGGAGACATATACAAACGTCGGAGAGCTAGTATAGGGTAAGAGTTTTCTGTCTAGAATTGGGTATCTTAAAGTCAAAGTAATACTTTTTGATGGAGATTAAAAAGGCAGTTGGGGAGATTTAAGTGTTGAGACTAGAATTTCTATATAGCTTCCATCACATTTAAAACCTCTTTGTCCTTCTTTCGTTCCTTGTGATTTTTGAGAGTGTTTGGTCGAAGTCTAGCTTTCAGCATAAGCAAGTGAAATTTTTAGCAGATATTGATTTTCAAGGGCAAATTTTCGCATTTTTACTTTTCCCAAACCAGTTCAAATTCGTCTGATTACAGAAAACGAACATCTTGGTTGACCAAGTTTAAAAGATTGAGTGGTGGTGCCATCTTTACAATTACTGGGCCATGAATTAATATGAGGTAACAAGATTTTTCTTCAAATGGTCAAAATAGCGTGGTGATGCTAGCTTATACGGTTTAAAATGTGCAGAGCTCACTAGAGTTCACCCAAGGTGAATTATAATCATGACCAAATACCCATTCCCATACTTTTAGATGGTATTAGAAGAGATCAACAACGTGCTGGGTGTGCCAGAGGTCTACGCTACCCAAAACTGGCCAGTCACCGCCATCTTCTCCAAGGATCTTGTAGCAATTCTGCGTCTACTTGTTGCCTTAGCGCGTCGCTTTGCACCCGATGTCCGTCTTCCTCCCGGTTGCCAACTCACTCTAGTCATCGTCCGCAAACTCAATGGTGTTCTTCAACATCGCAGACAAATTGAAGTCATCACAGAAATGACTGATGCTACTGGTAAGGATAGAGTTTATATTACATTCACATTTTGTCATGCGTATTGATTATGTTGAGCTCCTTTGAGCAGAGTTCACATTTAACTTAACTTATGGTTTCATCTTGTGATTCTCACACTTTTTCGTATTCTCTCATCACTGCTCGATAATTAGTGCCATAATCGTACTGATTACTGAAAGTAGATTGTGCACCCCAGCTGACCGTTGCTGAAATGATCTGAAATTATTAAATTAAAATTTAATTACCTATGCGTAAATATCTTTTTAAAGCGCTTAAGAGTGGTTCATAGAAAGTATGAAGGTGGACGTAATTATCAACGATCCTCTGCTTACAAGAATGCTCCAATCTAATCCTAATAGGGACCGAATATGACTTTTTTACCTTAAAAAGTCTATGTACTTAGTTTTAAAGGGGTTCAATTATCCCGATTATCACCAAATTATGGAAGTCATTGGACATAAATAGTAGTAGTGATTTTCAATTAACGCATAAAATTCCAAAAAAAGAAAAACGAATACATTGTTCAGAGATCAGTGTGGGGTATATAATTTGTTACATTACTGTACAAACTGTCGGGCTATATTTATATCTTTTCCATTTTTATTACCCACAGTAATATAAGAAAAAGGCTTATAATTTTTAATTGTAGCTGACATCGAATAAAGGTAAGTCCAACAAATAATAGTGGGAAGGGATCAAACTGATACAGAGAGCAATGTCAAGGTTTCAGCGAGTCTTACTCGAATCATGTGATATTTACGAAATGGGCAGTTCACATTCCAGCATTCAAATTTTACAAATCTTCCCATGGATTCCAGTATATGTTTGTTTTTTAGGATGTTCAGTTCTTATTGACCGCTATTATTTAATCAAGAAGGGTCCTTCTTGTCGCTTCATTTCTTTTTTTCTGCGAATGGTTGAAAAGATACGTGATCTAATATTGTATTTTGCAGGCTACAGCTTTAGTAGAGCGGTGATGAGATAGTAGAGCTCCGTAAGCTGTGCTGTCTCTTCCAAATTTTTTCTCGCTTCAAAATAATTGTTAAGTAGATTCCTCTAATGGCTTAGTACTTGAGAAATACCACATTCTTCTGCGAAACTGACATGATTTTGCGTTTCAAAACCGGTTTTCTGTTAAAAAAATCATCTTAATAAGTTTTTAATTTTTAGATGCCTCCATGGAACGGGATGCTATAAGTGCCCTTGTTGATTGTGCAGTACCCGAAAAACTTGAGGCTTTTCAGCAAGTTCTTCTGCAATTTGTCAACCAACACCTTGGTAAATTGAACATTCGTGTCACTGATTTGCAAAGACAGGTTAGTTATATGAATACCAATAATTAAATCCTACCAAGTTAAAGTTTTTTCAACAGGTGTCAACTTTATTAATTTTGACGTCACCCATTTTGATCACTTTTGAAATTAATTTTTATGGAAGTTTCAGTACTTTAAATAGGTTCTACATGTTTTAAGACTTATGATTTCATTTTTAAAAGTGTACTCGAACTCTGCGTTAAAATTTCTAGATTTGTACCTTTAGATTCTTGTCCTTTATATTGTCCGTCGGTAGGAATACGCGGCAAATAAAGGAAGAACGTAGCCTTTTGGACCTATTTCAAGCCGAATTGATTTATCTCGAAGCAACTAAACTGAGTTCCTAGGCCTCGTACGTTGTGCACTGGATCGTTGATTATTGATTTTCCAAACTCGCTCTGGCAAATGAATTTTGTTGCGATTATTGGCTAGCCAGGCAGCTAATCATTTTTCTACTTATCAGGGAAATACATTTTCTGTATAGAAAGGTCATCATTCGAGTTACAAGTCTCCTTCCTTCTTGAATAGAACAACAATTGCCATAGTATTACCTCATTGGACGACATTGTTTAACTGTGACTAATTCATCCATAAATATTAAATTAAAATTTCTTCAATGTGTTGCTAGTACTCGTAAAAAGTATCTCGTTGTATTTCTCCGTCTGAGTTCAATCTCTAAGATGTCGTGAGGACTTAAATCTAAACGCAGAATTCCCACTAAGTATTATGAATGTTTAATTACTCTCACTAACCTTGTCCTAATTGTCAGGTATCTATAAACTCAAATAAGTGGTACAAATAACAGGTAAGTGTTTCAGTTATGATGTAAAAAGGTGGATGTTCTGGTAGAAATCTCACAGAACTAACAATTTAGAAAACTCGCTAATATACAGCAACTGAACACAGAAGAACACAAGACACGTTATACTAAATCTTCAGTTATCTGAAACTTTATTTCGTAGTCATAACCCATTAACATGAGTACATACCGTTGAAGACGATTTGTAGAATGCACTGAAACTCCCCCACAACAATCGCTTGTGGTTCGTCAGGAGTGTAAATCGTCTGCCACATATATACTTACGGAGTTTTTTTACTGCATTTATACTGGCCAGTGCTTCCTTTTCGATTTGTCCGTAGTTCTTTTCTGTCGGTGTGAGAGTACGGAAGATACGTGCGATCGCTTTTTCAGAGCCATCTGGAAAAATGTGGAAGATGACTTCCTCAATTCTGTAACCGGAAGCATCATCTGCGAGGACCATAGACAAATTTGGATCATAGTGAGTTAGCAGCAGCTCTGAATTAAGCACCGACTTTAACTTTTCGAACGCCTCTTCGCATGCAAGTGACCATTCTCATGGCGTATTCTTGTGCAGAAGTTGGTTAAGGGGACCTCTATGTTCGTGCAAACCAGGTAAGAAAGAATTATAATAAGATATTAATCCAAGATTGCGGCCAGTTGACTCAAAAATGGAACCAAGAAATTTAACAGAGATTTGGAAGAACTGACATTTATCAGCCCGAAGGCGGAAACCATATTTTTTGATACGCTCGAGGAGTTTTTCGACGCTTCCTGAAGTTCCTCCTCTGATTCTCCAACTACGATGATGTCATCCAAGTAAGCTGCCGTACCCACTAGGCTCGATATCATGTCCATAATGTGCTGAAAAATAGGTGGGACTGTCTTGCTTCCGAAAGGCAGTCTCGCTTACTGGAAAAGTCTCCTATGAGTGTTAATTGTTAGGAGCTCACGACTCTCTGGTTCTACATCGACTTGAAGATGGGCATCCGGGAGGTCCATTTTCGCGAAGAACTTTCTACCATTCAGGATCTTGAAAAGTGCATCTATTACGGGCAGTGAATGATGATTATCCTCCAACAATGAGTTAAGTCCCGTAGAAAAATCTGCACAGATACGTGTCGATTCATTCGCCTTTCGTATCACTACAATTGGGACAGCCAATTTCGAATATGCAATAGGTTGCAATACGTCTATCTGTCCTAAAGGTATCAATTTGTCCTCGACTATTTTCATAGCTGCAATGAGTACTGCTCTTTTCGGACGTAACACACAATTTGCTTCTGGTTTTAGGAATAATCTGGCGGTGGCTTGTGAGCACTTTTCCAAGGTGTCCTCAAATACGGTTGCGAATCGCTTCATCATCTCTTTTATTCGCACTTGTTGGCAGGTTACACTTTGAATTTTCGACTCGAGGACATTGAACATGTGAATCCAATCCAACCCGAGGAGGTTAATATCGCAATCCGCTCTATAAAATACAGTGGCGGTGGTTTTTCCTTTGAAGGTTGCCTCATATTTCGTCGCTCCCGACAGTTGCACTACACCACCTGAGACATTAGATACTTTAAAAGGAACGGTATCTAGCTTGGAACTGCCCAGAGTTTTTCACGCCTCATTCGAAACTATGGTGATGTCTGATCCAGTGTCGACCCGCAACTCAAAATATATCCCGCTAATGCAAAGGATTCCATGACGAAGTCTACTAACATTAATCTGCATCGGGGTTAGTATGCCATGCGCTTGGCAATGTTGATTCTGATAATAGCCTCTCCTGTGGCCTGTATACGGTCTTCGTTGACTACTCCGACAGAATCCTTCCTTGTGTTCGTACGAATTGCAGTCCTGGCACTAATGTTTATAGAAAGGACAATTTTTATAGAAGTGAGAACCGCTACAAAATCGGTACCTTGGTTTTTTATTAGGATTATTGGAATACGTCTCCCCGTGTCTGAGGCTGCGGCATCGGGTTATATTCAGGCGATCGGTCGATTTCGGGTTTTTTAACCTGACATGCTCGGGTTTCATTGCTTTCAACCATGTTAGAGTTGGCGATGAGGCCCCAAAAGTTGTTGTATTCACCTACCAGATGGTGTAACCTAATATCTGAGTTCTTATCTGAAAAAGACAACAATTTCAGGTGGATCTCCGCATAATATGCCGGATGAAGACTGAATAAATACAAGGTACCTGAATTAATCCTCTTTTAGCGACCCAGACAAGAGTGCATTGCACATTCGATTCAAAATGGCTGTATATTTGTGAATATCTTCACCTTCGCGTCTGGCCAAATTTAAGTACTTAAAACGCTTATCGAAAAGAGAAGTGTTGTCGCCAGACACCTTGCACTTTCCGATCGTTTCTTCAAATGTCAAATCCTTCGACAAGAGTGGTAGGAGATAAGCCAGATAGAGATCGTGGTCAATTTTGCTGAACTTTCGAAACAAAATTTTGATCCTCATTCCGTTCGGTAACCCTGCCATTCGATTTTCGTAAACGTCTCGATCGCGAGCATACCACGCGTAAATATTTCACCTACAGAGAGTTGATAATGGAACTCACCAATGTTCTTAATGTAGTCTTCGGGATCCTTATCAGGTTTTGATAAAATCATTTGTTCCATGATGTATCGAACAATAGCCACAATTTTCGCAGTTTTGACAGAGTCCATCACTGTGTCGCCAATTTTGTTATAACGTAATAAACTAGAAGTCCCTGTAGTAATCTCACAGAGCCAACAATCTAGAAACTCTATAATATAGCAACTTAACACAGAAGCCAATAGCCCACAGCAGAGCACAAGACAGGTTATAGTAAACGCGCTTGTATTAACGAAACTCAATCCCAATCGGTATCGGTTTAAATGAAAAGGCATAATTATCAAGTGTCTTTTATCAGTTTCTTTCATTATTCTGCAAGGCAGTCTCGAATTTCGTTTCTTCGCATAACATTTTTTGACAATAATTCTCCTACGATTTTTACCATCAAGTGATATTTATCTGCAAATACATCTTCGATATTTCATCCTGAGGATACAACTGATCTGCTAACTAGAAATCAGTGTTTTTTCCATTATTACCCATGGGAAGACGCGATTGCTAAAATAGTCCAGTGAGGAATTAAGGGGAACGTGGCTAGAGCGGAATTGGTGATTGGGGTCAATGTTCCAAAAGTATCTGAAAGATGAATCCCCACGCGTTTGCGAAATTTTCATCTATATCATCATTTATCATTGAGACCTAATTATCTTGACTTAATTATCATAGTGGTGTTTGAACTTGTTGACTCTACCGTAACTTCGAACTCTCTGCGAATAAACACCGCATGTCTTTAAATGGTTTACTTTAGTTATCGGGATGAACTAATTAAGTGTTCCTCGAACGAGCGTTGCAAATGCACAGTTTCCCCTCAGATGTCCGGATTCATTCCATCTGTTCATCCTATCCCTCTGTTCTATAACCATCCTGTTTCATTAAAAGTGCACCTGCACTTATACCTTCACGCGCGTCCTCGCCCAAGTGACTCATAAACCGCTTTTCAATTCACACATATACGCAGATACACGCCTGTCAGACACACTCCTACACTACCTAATTGCCTCCGTTCCCCAATTCTTTCTTACTCCTTCGAATCCCTTTGGTCTAATCAACTCTTGGTGTTCTGCTCCACAACTTTTGTTTGTTATTAGCTGCCCGGCGTTAGTTGTTACTCAAACTCCAACAAATCTTGCTTCATTCGAAATCTAGATTCGTTAGATTATCAACTGTCTATTTTTCGAGTATAGTTCACACAGTTTTATCCCAATGTTAAGAAATTCGAATTATAGCACTCGACCCCTTAGTTCCCGTGTGACTGTTCACGTATGCAATATTCGCAGCTTATTCTCGAGTTGATTGGATCAAATAGTTGGTTATTTCATCCCGATTTATTTGTCTTTTGCGTGTAAATTTTAATGTTCTATGTACCATCTTCTTCGAACCATCTCTAAATGATAGCAAAAATCCTTTCTTCCTCCTTTAATACGACATAAATTTGCAGCTTATTTGAACGGTCAGTGATTATATTTCACATCACTTTTAAAGAAAATAGGAGAAAATCTATTTGACGTAAATTTCCTTATGGTTTTTCTTAAGATAACTGAGATTGTTTGTAAATTATTATTCGAAATTTGTCTCAGCATTTTCCTTCAGATGTTACTAATAAAATTAATATTTTGTTTTTTTCTGTATGGCACAGATGAGCGACGGAGTATATCTCCTTTTGTTGATGGGACTTCTCGAAGGTTACTTCATCCCTCTCCACCGTTATCATCTCACACCCCGTACTGATGAACAGAAGTTGGCCAACCTTCAACTGGTTATTCAACTAATGCAAGAAATGGAAGGAATCGAACCAGGCTCTAGCACCCGTCCAGATGATATTTTACGCCATGATCTCAAATCTATTCTTCGATTCCTCTATGCGCTTTACATGCGCTACAAGGATATCGACTAGGTATTGATTTTCAATATTCAAAATGTTCCTATACTTTTATCTGTGTGAATTTAGTCTTCCTGTTAATGTGCCTGAAAATGTGTCTTTCTTATTTGACTTTTTCTCTTTATTACAAGTTGACTTTGTCTGTTTGCGATTTGATCTTTGTGCCTTACTTATCCATCTTTGACCTTTTCCCCGTATTTGTTTTCCTGCGTCTTGTGTTAGAATTATCAATAACTTCGTTCTGAGATCAATGTTATCGGTCGATCAGTCGCGTGCAATATCCAGGTCTCAACACCTTCCAACGTGTCTTGCGTTATTTCGTTTTTGCTTTTATTTAGTGAAGTAAATTATCTATAATTTTTCGTGTACTTTAACTATTTTTTTCACCAGTCCATATTAAATTGTATGAGCTATAGGGCAGTAAGATTTGTTATAATTAATAACAGATAAAAAAAATGGGTGTGGAGTAAAAGCTCGATTTTTGAAAATAATCAACCCAATCAACTCTTATCAGACGTAAATACAAAACTGCATCGATTCGCTTCTAAAATCAGCCACACGGAATCTCTAATTAAAATTAACCTATGAAGCGTCTTTAGTGTAAACGATTTAAAGTAACCCTAATTCCGAGTAAGTCTACTTTAGAAGTCAGACTCAACTCCCGCATTTGATTATTGTTCTAAGGCTAATGGGAATACAACAGCCCTTCCCGATTGAGAATAGGTTCAATTTCCCCTATCCTTAATAAATTGTATGCATCTTATCAAACGTCTTATCACTTTTGGTGACTTTTTATTTGAACTAATTTAGTTACGTTTTTTATGTGGAGGCCATACAGCACGAATATTTTAGTATTACGTGCCATACGTTCTTCTTGATACCTGACCTTGGTCAGTATCTTTAACTAGTGTAACTATTTGGGGTTTCTAAGTGTCACTTTCCAACTTAGAAGGGTTATTTATTTCAGGTTCTTAGTTAATATTTCTCGTCGCCTTACAATGAACCAATCAAAAAAAGAAATATGAAGGAATAATTAGAATAATTGGTCGCAAATCTATTGGTGAAAAGTGAATGGACTCACTTAATAGATATTTGGCAATTATCGCCTATTTCACTAATATTCCAAAATCCTGAACCGGATTTATTGAATGAATTATTTAATACTACTTTCAATTTTAGTTTGGTTGACTCTAACCGTTGCCTGCACTTCAACGTAAATATATATTTAAAAGAAAAATACTATTATGTGATGAATGTTTAAATTAATATTTACATGTTACATCGACTGAGTTTTTCGCTCTTCTTACTGCACCCCCAGCATTAATTTGTAGTGAGCCCAGAAAAAGAGAATATCGATGAAATATTTTTTGAAAACCAGAGCCCGGTATTAATAAGTGTGCACGATTTTTCTCTTAAGCTGCACTTCTCATAGGAGATTTGATGTACTTAAAAGAGGAAAAAAACACCACATTTGAAAATGGTCATATTTTTCTCGTTAACATTTAATAGGACGTCGACGTGATTTTCAAGAATTATTTAAATCACATTTGAAAGTTAAATGAGAAAAAAATGAGCACAAGTCCGTTCTTCCACTAAAGACTGTCAGATTAAATTAACTATTCTGCAGCTTTGAAGATGGGGTAAACTCGTGAAGTTCCAGATGTGTGCTTTCTTATATTATCAAGCGAATAAGAACTGATATGTGATAACTAAATGCAATAAATAAAATGTTGATCTCAGTTCTTGAAAATCAACATTCGTTACAATTTTCCCTTCCGTAATGACAAGCCCATTTATTTAAAGGTCATATCAATGATACGATTTGGGAAATAAGATACATATTTTTCGATTTCTCACTCACCGAAGGGAGAACTCTGCGGGGTATAGTCTTTTCTGCATTTCGACCTACTTTTCCATCCTTAAATTATAATGCTTAACTCCTCATCTTGTTGAGAGGCGTTGGATTTGAAATAATTAAATGAAAATATCCATCTAGCAGCACAAAAAATAAGAAGCGGGGTTGCTTCGGCCAATTTCTTTACACGCTTGTTGTACCCAACATGAAGATTTTTAAATTAACAGGACTCACGAGCGTTTGAGTAGTAGTCAGTACTAAGTAGTCAAGACCAAGTTCCAAACATATCGATCCCAACTATTTTCATCCATAAATATCTCAAGAGCAAAGTTCTAGTAATTATTTTATCCTGATTCCTAGTCTCTGCAGATACGATTGTTTGAGCACAACTGACTTTCCTGTCACCAGGTATATCCCGTTTGACTTGACATACAATTATAAGATGTGAGCTGGTTACGACTCCATCTATATCTAAGCTCAGGGTCTCTGTATAGTTCCCATAGCGCTACCCCAACTATTTGCTCGAGAGCGAAGTCAGAGGTCACAAGGGTTCGACATCAGTCGGTGAATACCCAGTGAGCTTAAGTCCACATAATACAAGGTGGCTGAAATCGATTTCCCACTAGGGAGGCCCCATGATGTTACCTATCTACGTAAAATGAGTGCTGAAAAACCTTTCGTAAGCGAATTTAGGAGTTACGCTAGTTACTGAACGAGTTAATGAAACAGAAAACTTCAAATTTAGCTCTTTCGTTCATTAATTAAAGGCAACAACTTTGAGTGATTTTTTTTCTGTTGCTAATGCAATTGATTCTTTTCCTAATATTTGTTTGGGCCTATAAATTTCCATACTATAATTAAGTAAACGCAAAGTAAAAAGTCAAGTATCAATCAAAATATAATTCGCTTTATTCGTCGTCAACACTATAGTACTCCAAGTCCATTAAAAAGAAGGACGATAAGATGTAAAATTCGAAAAAGATGGGGTCACACATTGATCGTCTAAAACAAATATATTTCGGTTACAGTCGACACACATGACCTTGATCAAAGCGACCAATAAAAGACGAGATAACTTGGCTTGTTGTCGAACTTACAGGTCTATCGGGGATGGGAATTGTTAGTATTCTTAGTTCGACCAGAACGCTCTGATCTGGGATTTTGGAGCATATAAGCAGGATGGTAGGCTACTCTGCCTGCAGAGTCAATGTATCGCAGTTCGGGATTGGGATGTGTGTTTTCCATACTTCCAAGGGACGTATATCTTTAAGAAACATATCGAAATTTTAAAAAGATAAAATAAATGATATAGGAAGAAGAACGATTTAAAGCTCTCAATATGAATAGAAATATGGAGAATCAGGCCATCACGGTAAATAATACCTTAACATGAATGTAGTAGCATTAAAAAAATGAACAGCCGTAAATTATAATGCCATAATTGCTACGTTAAAATATCATTATCAATCTCATCCACCTGCCCCTTGTCGTAAGAAGATACAAACAAGTCGAGGTAGCATGGTCAACAACGGAACAAAATCAGCAGATCAATAAGCTCTTAATATTGTGAACGTGAACATGGGAGTCAATATATGAAATTCGAACAAAATGCTATTGCAATATAAACAAAACTCCTTGCGAAAATAGAGATATTTCACTGATTCCATAAATCAAACAACGTAAGACTCTTGATGTCCTGGCTTCATTATCCGCTGCTTCTTGATCCCCTCCTCCATGAAGTGAAGTGAACGATTAGGAAAACAGAATAGAAGTGTGTATTAAAACCGACAACAACTTTAATTGTCACACAATCGCCATCATAATTAAGTACCGACGTTCCCAAATATCTCAAACTATGAAAGTTCTAAGATCTAGCAAGCAAAATTGCGTCACTTTCTAACGAAAATTGACAAAATGGAGAAAAAATAGCGTTATAAACAACTGATTTAATTTCCTAATTTACCCAACATCGTAGAGACAACAATAGGGCAGACTGAGTCCTCGAATAAAATTCCAGACGTCAGTGTAGTCCCAATTCAAGATGGGATGGACACGAAGGAATTCTGGCCAACCAGGATCAGTGGGCACCACTTCAACAATGTTTTCTAAAGAGGTAAAAAATAAACCTGCAATTAGCATTTTCGAACGCTTTCTTGTTTAAGTATTGCAGAAATAGTTAGTCAAATTGAAATTTAATACATGAAGAAATTTATCTGATAAATCTTTCAAAATGTGCACAATGTTCCAAACATATCGTCCTTTATTCCGACAGCAATATATGAATCAAAATTGCGCTATCTGATAAAGTCACATGTACAAATTTGGGTTCATTTCATTGAGCCTTATAAAACGGTCGGTGTCTAAGGTTGTACTTGCACTTTCCAAAAGTAAGCTTAATTGTTTGTTCTCTCAGTTTATTGAGTACCACTTATCTTATAACCGCCTCAAAATAATTAAACCCGCTTAATTACTCAATGAATAATTCCCAAATAACAATTAATTAATGTGGTTTTTACCTTCTCCGCCCAACCTCCCCAGCCTTAGCAACTGTAAATTGCCTTTGACAGTTAAAAAAAGAGGGGTGACGTTGAAAGATGTAAAGCATTAAATGTGAATTAACAACAGGGTTACCAACGCATCATCGCAAATTATCACAAAACACCCTAATCCTCTACTATACTTTAGATATTAGGATGCTCTATCCCAATAGAGGTTAATTAAATTTACAAAAAAGTACTTTTGAACATAAAAGTACCTGTCCAGGGATCGTCACATCTGGTTCCAATGAAAACGACCCTGAGGTTGGGAAAATCATGTTTGAGTCGAAACAGGCCCTGCTTGATATGTCCAGAATAGACTATGAGGCTAGGATGTTCTGCAGAAGACTTCTGATCGCCACTTTCCGCTGAAATACCATCCAATCGGGAGATTTTAGTCGACTCGTACTGATAGAAGTCCAGTGTGGATTCAACAAAAGTCTCTACTTCAGCAAATGGAGTTTGCTCCCGCACATAGAAGAGCTGAGGTCGGTTAAAAGGTCCCTGAGGGCCGCTTTTCTTGTTTAACACAGCAAAGAGAAGGTGCAGAAGAACTGTGCAATCTTTGCCACCATTAAAACTCAGAATAATATCTTCGATTCTAAAATTATAGGGTGTAATAAAAATTGACCTCTATTTAATCGTTTGCTTATTCCACTGGTAAGCCAAACAGTGGTCAGACTTGCCCGTATTTATCGATAATTTTCTCAATGACCTCAATTGAGTGTTTCAGCTTTTGACCAGAAGGTGTGTCTTCCTCTGCCATTTTGTAAACTCGACTGGCAGCATTCGACACCGGATCACTGTCATATTTGACGAGTTCTTGATAGAAATAAAAAAATTATCAGATTTTTATCAATTTATCGGAAATTTCGAACAAAGGGAGCTTGGTTTACCGTCTCCTAACAGCTTTTCCAGGGAAGAATGAGCGATTTCCAACGTTTTTGGGTCTTGACATTCAAGAGAGATACGGACTTTGTAATATCTAAATGAATTTTTAAAATAATTCGGTAAGAAATACAAATAACCAAACAGACATTTATCATAGTTTCAACTACAATCATCGAAGGATTAAGAACGATTGTAACCTATTTCTAGACAGAAAAACAAGTATTTAAAGTATCGATTTAAAATAAGAATTTAAGAATAAGAAAAGACATCTTCAACAAATGATACCAAAATATTCGATGATTAATCTCTACAAACAACCAAAAACGATTAGAAAATGCTTCTTGCTGTCCGAAAGTGTGTAGAATGACCAGGAACAAAACCTAAATTCTACGAAAATTAAACGACCAGACTTCATACCAATACCTAAACATCCACTAAATAGTTGAATTATCAACAGGTCATCCTCCAGATCCAAATTTCGCAGAGAAATCTAAACAGTATCTTGAAACTTCCCGAAACTCACCGATTATTTTGAACGGGATAGGATCCAACAATAATGAAATGCTTGAATTCCGCAGCAAAATCACTAAGACGTTTAGCTAAATGGATTTCTTCTGATGTGCTGTAGAGATTTCTGCTGAAGTATTGCGTATCTAGATCCCGAATGTACGGCTGCAAAGAGAAAAAAATAAAATTGATTAAAATTACTTGATGAATACTAAATATTAATAAATAACAACCTTAGGACTTAATTGGAACATAGAATCTTTCTTAGGACCAGCACTCGCCGATAAGCGTTGGAAATACATCAATTCGTCATAAGACACCCTCGCGTACACCCCATAACACGTCAGTCTATATAGTGAGGGCAGAAGCAATTAACACAACGAATAAACCGATAGAAGATGGAATAAACCAATCAGAATGCATGAAAGAGTAAACCCAATCACATAATAGACGTATTTGTTTCCGATTGGCTAATGACGATGGGAAGACACAACAGCGAACTGCTAATTAAAAGTAGATAAATCTACTTATTCATATCATGTTAGACTCTTAGAAGTTCCTAGACCGAATCGTAAATAATCGGTACGGAATTTTTTGCCAGGTGACGCAGTTTTACACGTTCATCACTGATGATGAAAATCTACGATTTGTTTTATAAAAGGATTTACTTTAATGAAATCAAATCCTAATTGAAAGAATGGTGGAAGTCCAGGGAGAACAAAGACATTTCCAACACTGAGAACCGGATATTTAGATATTTGATGAGTTTTTGGATCTTTTCCATAGATTAGTCTTGAAGATGCAGGGACTCGAGCTAATCTCAAACGATGATCATCAAAAGGAAGATCATTTGCCCGACAACCGAATTCGGACTCGATGAATTTTAACAAAGATGGATGTAACACTAAATCCTCTCCAAAAGCGTCGGCAACAGCTGAAAAATATTAATTAATCGTTGAAATGATCACTGTTACCTTCATAAGTTAGATCGTCATGAGTTATACCGATTCCACCTGAGGTTACAACAATATCATATTCCTTGCTGAACTTCTGAATCTCCTTGGAGATCACCTTGACAACGTCTGGGATAATTGAGACGCGTTTTAGCCTTAGACCACAAGAGGGTGCTTGACGAGCGACAAAGGCGAAATTTATGTCCACAACATCACCACGCAGTACTTCATCACCAATAACTAACAAAAAGTTAGATGTTTGTAAGAAAGCATACCGATTACTCCCAGAGTTTTGTTTAGTTTGAGAGGAACAACGTTCAAGTTAGAGAAACGGTTCATTAAGAAGGCTCCAGGTAAGAACGTGAGAACTCGTAAGAAAGCGTCTATGGAATAAATGAGCACAGAATATTTCTCGTTTAATTAATAGGAATTTATATATTGTAGCAAAATGCTAACCGCTGCATATGCAAATATTGGTTTGTTTTGATTATTAAAATGACTCCAATTATAGTAACACTGATTTACCATCACAACTTATTTTAGCACAAATTTGTCATATATCAACGGAAAAATGGGATGATAACCCCAAAGACTACCTGGACAAATGTCAATATTAAATTGTCTAAGGCCTTCTGAAAGAAATAAACAACTAAATGTTAACAGCAATTTGTTTAAGTAAAATGTTATATATATTTTTAAATAAATATATGTCACAGGAAACAAAAATGCTTCTGTATTAAATGCTACCGATGAAATCATCTTAGGAAAGCAAATTAGTGGCAATCGGATCATGGTATTAATTCTACCCTAATATTTGTATTTTAGATCAATCTTTAACTCTGAGCACGTTACAGTTCATTTTAGTTACTTTTATTAAGTGTAATGCATTTTTAGACGCATAATCTTCTTCCAATTTTCATGAAATCATTTACAATAAAAAGATACGTCCTTTACGTGAATGTTTGTGTCGAAGATTAATTAACCAGGCAAAGCAAATGATAGGACTTCCATTACAAAATAGGGCAATCTGGAGCTAATTTCAGCAACAATCACCTTTATTTCATCCTCAATTTAAGTGCCGACTATATAGGTAAGTGCTGCGACCGGCTCGAATATTCAAATTATAGCATCCCCATTCTCAGGATACAAATGTAATTTGTCTATTATTTTTCTCCCTCGGACTCGTAATTTGTCAAACTATAAAGGCTTTTATAGCTGTATATTTGACTTCTGATTATACATAAATGGTTAGGCTCACCACTTCCAACACAAATATCCGTTTGTTAAATATCAAAACAATTTCCCACAAGTTTTCAGAACATTTCGTTTTCCATTTCAATTTTGTTTGTCTAAAGCTGAAATACAGGCAGTTGCATGCAGCAATCCATCTCTGCATTCTTATTTGTTATTCCGTTGAACAGATACTCCGCATCATCCACCCTTTTAATAATTCTATCGAGCAGCGCATTTCCCCTTTGCTATAGCCAGCAGATGACTATTGACGCTTGGAGATTAGAAATGCTTGACTGGCGATAAGGTCTCCACTACAGCGTTCCCGCTCAGTGTTCCCTGTTTGTACACAAATAGCTAAACAGGTGTCGATCATCACGCTGAGACATGACTGATGTTTAACGAAGAAATGTTTTGCACATAAACCTAATCTAATTATTAATAAATTGGGATGGGTTGCCTGCCACCTCCGGACCTATCCGGCGATATGAGTGGCTTGACTTATCCCATCTACTCAATCGATGCGGCCCCGGTAGACCTACATTCTCGTCCAGCTTTATATTCGAAATATAAAACTGCCCCCTCCCGCCATCAGAAAGGCTTACTCACTTATTCGGACTTATCGAAAACCATCTCAATTTGCTTTCTAAATCTCCTAATAACATTAATGTACTAAGATATTGCGTCAAAACCAATAATTCGCAACATATCTAGAGACACAACCCTAATATAAATAAGACCCTTCGGACTTTTATATATGCTTATACTCTGATAATCTCTAATGTGTTTTAACAAGAGAATATTAACTAACACTTTTCGCCAAATTTGCAACTGGTAAAAAATAAGTCATTTACTACGAACAAGTAATCAAGCGTAGAAACAATGCGCGAAAAAGTGTATAATTAACATCAATAGCAAATAATCACTCTTAGTAAAAATTAAAACATTCTTCGGGTGATTAATTCGACCTGGAAATTCGGTCCTCAGCAATTAGAAGTGCTGCATTGTACCCCCCTATAAGAGCAAACTCCATATTAGATGCAAGCTGCTCTATTGCATTCACGTAAATCAACCCATCGGCCAGAACAAATTTTGTTAACCTGTTTCGATCACCCTGAAACAAATAGAAGAAAATAATCTACTAAATCGATATCAGTAGCAAACATAAAATCAATCACACATCCTTACCGGGTTGAAAATCGGGAAAGCATCCCACCTAGTGGAATCGATGAGCGTACACCTACTAACCACATACTTGTTCGGTATTTCATCACCGGGATTAGGAGTTCGACCGGGCAGGGAAAGGGCGGAAAAACATCCCGAGGCCTTTTTGCCCTTCTGCACAGGAGCTGTTGAAAAAGCACGACCAAAATACTTGAAAGGAGTCCCCCCTTCATTATATCCGCGTTGTGTAGGTAAGATCGTAACTCCACTATGACCCTCATCTTTCAGTTCATCTAGAAGTATGATAAAGTGTAAACACTGGCAATCAATCAAATACATTCCAGATTATTCTTTCATATTCAAGCCCGAGAATGGATTCTCACAATTGCTACATTAATGGCGAGTCAGGCAGCCTATCAATCTCATATTCCAAAGACGTTTGTGATTTCTTAGTAAGTAAGCCGCCATTTAGGTAGAGGTTTCCGCCTTCTTCCTACCTGGTCTGAGGATCTCAGAGTGTTATCGCGATGAGAGTAGATACTTACAAAACAAACCAATTTTTTAATATTTCAAATTAGACTATGTACTGTTCAATTAACTGTTCACCAGACAAGCATACCCTTCAATGCACCTGTTCACGCAACATTCTCTGTCTTCCTTCTACTTTATTTTTGGCAAAAACTAAGGACAATAGCTTAGGTAACATTTTCTCCACAAATTTTGTCGCCCTTTTCATTTGTCACCTGCTATCAGAATTACTTCCTTCATATTGTGAGAACCGATAATGATTGAAATGGAAACGGTTATCTTTACCTTTTGGAAGGGGAAATATTTGGGAGCTCAAATCACCATGGAAATGAGTGAAATCAACCTTCACGTAAGGTCTTGCTTCGGGAAGGACTTGGGCGATTTCAGGATCTGCTTTCATGACTGACTTCTCGTGTATTGGGAAGGCTAAGACCACATAGTCGAACTCCTCACTCTTTTGTGTTTCACTATCAGTTTCTACGTAGGTCAAACGATATCTAGATTTTAATAAAGGAGAGATTACAAATTTGGACACATTTAATGTGACACTTGAAAAAGAAAACTTATTAATATATGTTTTAAATCTGTAAGCCAAAGCAGACATCCCAGTCAGACAAAGAAAAAACACAAATCCCCGTTTTTATAACAATAACCCATTACTGTTTAATCTGAACTACATACACTGTACTTTAACTTATATTACTTCATATAAAAATTTATGCATTCATTGTATTCAATAATGATGGGAAGAAAATATGAAATAAAATACAAATATAGTCAAGGAAAAAATTTAATTACTTTTCATGACTGTTTTCATTTTGACACCCTCTTTTTAAGCCACGCCTTCCTTGGTTGGTTTCTTCTTGGCGACTTATTACTTTTTTCAGTAACATATTTGAACAATTGGTGCGGCTTCGGTATGCTTCTTCTTACAATTTTAACACATAGGCTGAAAAGTCCCGGGCCTAACAAAGAAAACTGTTTTTTGGTTCAAAATTAGCTTTATTCATCAACGTAATCTCCATCAAGAGAAAAGCAGTCATTCCAGCGCCGCTCTAACATTTCAATACCATTTTTATAGAACGATTTATCTTTTGACTCAAAATAGGCCTCAGTTTCACCGATAACCTCTTCATTCGTGCCAAATTTCTTACCGGGGAGCATTTTTTCAGATCTGCGAACAGCCAGTAGTCGCTGGGAGCCAAATCTGGCAAATACGGTAGATGTGGGAACAATTCGAAGTTCAATTCATGTAGTTTTGCCATTGTTTTGATTCACTTGTCGCACGGTGCGTTGTCTTGATGAAACAACATTTTTTCTTTGCCATATGCGGTCGTT
>CAADRB010000053.1:316939-343351 GCA_900708905.1 Hymenolepis diminuta | reverse complement strand
AACTCACGCAACTTCACTTTTCCATCATTCAAAACGATTTTGTGAATTTTTTTAAGGTTTTCTGGTTTTACCGCCTCATTTGGACGTCCACTGCTTTCTGTGTGTCTCGGTGTCGGTGTCTCTACGACCACGTTTGAAGTCAGCAAACCAACGTTTTATTGTTTCTGATGGAGCGGAGTCCCCACAACACTTTTCAAGCCATTGCTTCGCTTGAACGGTATTTTTTCCCATCAAGAAGCAGTGTAAAATGAAAACACGAAATTGTTTTTGATGCATTGTTTTGAAAATAACAAAAGTAGCGTCACAAACTAATGAATAGAATATCATGGAATTTTAACAGCTGTCTTTTGAAGGTTAGTATTAACTGAAAAAAGGTGACTGCAATAAAACTAGCGCCATCTGTGTTAGGCCCGGGACTTTTCAGCTCATGTGTTAGTAATTCCATCGGAGATTTTCTGTCAAGTCTTCGATGAGCAGCCGTTCAGAAGTATACGAGAACAGCTTTCAGCTTTTTAGCCATAGCTCTCCCCTTTTTTGTACGAACTGTTCCTTTCCTTCGTCTTGGTTCAGGGACTTCGTTTCGTATACCTGGAACGGCACTCTGCATTCACTTTTGTTTCCGAAGGAAGATCTCCATTTTCTGTCTTACCGACAGCATTCAGTTTCAATTCAATCAAATCCAATCATTGATTATTACAGGAACTATTTCAGAATGCTGCCCTCTCTACCGCCTCTTCTTTCTACTCGCTTTTGTAACATGTTCGTGGATATTCTCCCACAGATTTTTATTCCGCTTCATATCCTTCTTCGGGCTGGCTATTGGTTGTCACATGACCGACCGTTGATTTAACCTTCTGGACGACGTTCTTCTTTTTAGATTTTGATTTCGTTCGGAACATTGTTTCCCTGTGTCCTCGTTTACCACAAAAATTGCATTCATGAGATTCATATGGACAAAATCGGGAAAATTGCAAATTATTACAAAGCCAGGATTGAATTGGAAATTTACGGAGAGGGGAAACATTCTGGTAAACACAATTACGTGAATCGATTTCCAGATGAAACTGTGTTCACCAGATTTCTGATGATTCATGCCACAGTCAAACCTCTTTTCCAGTTTCATGCGTTTAATAGCGACATCCTCTAGTGTGATTGTATCACTTGTTTCGATCATTCTGAGCACCTGACTTAAATGGAGGAGACGCAGCCTTGGAGCTGCTCTTATGAGGAACTTGAATTCTACCGCCAAGATTAACCATGGCGATTGGTCGCCTACATCACTAGATTTGCGCCGATATCGTAACCTCTGATTTGGCAGACGCGCATTTACCTCCTCCTCACCTCCTCATTCGCTACTATTGTTATCATAAATTTCATAGACACCGATAACCTCCTAATGACTCTTTATTTTGTGTTTATGATTGGTTAAATCATTTACTTTACTGGTCCCTTGTTTCTCAGTCTACTTTTCTATCTTTCTTATTCTTATAGACCATTATGTCCTTTCATTGTGTTTTGCCTTGTCTATAAAATGTGCTATGATGTTCCCATCTAAAATACTTCCAAAGTCCATTAGGAGAAGTGCACAGAGGACTTAACTCGGGTGAAGAGAAGATATCCTATCTTACGGGAGGCTCACATTCTATCATCTCCTTTGATGGTCAGAATTGATCGGGGCGATTGATCACCCACAACAATGGATGTGCACCGATGGGCATTAAACTCGTTATATCCGACTTAACAGGCATACACCCTGACCTTTGCGCCACCAGCACACAACTCATATTAATACCTTATTTCCTACCTTCTCTTTGATCCTTTAGAAATCTCGGTGACTGTAGTATTCAGCGAGACATGGCACGGAAAACCTTGTGGATTGGAACAAAGAGCTTTAGCAGCAAGGTTTTGAGCAATTTGCTCGTTCCCGCCAACAATGGAATAGAGTGCCGCACAAAGACCACTCGATGCAGTCATACCTGAAGACAAATTATGAAGTTACAGCATGAGTTAAAATAGAAGTCATTTATTAAATCAGCACCCAGGACGAATTTCGATCTCTTAACTCCTGAAGTCTACTGTCAGCTATCCCAGTTTTCTATCAACCATAAACTAAGACCCACTTCGTTCTCCGTCCATCATGCATCCTCCTTCCAGTTGTTTATCGATTTGTTCCAATTATCTTACCAAGGATTAAATATCACCGCTAGTTCCATATCCATTTGTCCCAGTTTTTACCTACCGCATTTCGAACCACACTGAGTCCCGCCTGCGACTCATCCTTCGT
Organism: Hymenolepis diminuta; assembly: GCA_900708905.1. Classification (NCBI taxonomy): domain Eukaryota; kingdom Metazoa; phylum Platyhelminthes; class Cestoda; order Cyclophyllidea; family Hymenolepididae; genus Hymenolepis; species Hymenolepis diminuta. The sequence goes on along the minus strand of CAADRB010000053.1, from coordinate 341,067 downwards.
CCAGTAAGTTGTCGTTCATTGATCTATTTAAATTAACTTACCCTCGGTTAGACATTATCTCTAGTTCCTTGTCGATTTACCTACCGCATACCGAGTTTCTTCACTCTGTACCACCTGTGTCCCATATGTTCCCTCCTCAATTCCCTGCATGCTTCCTGTGTTGCATTTAGTGAATTTCGTAGAAGTAAGAAACTTGCCTGCGAATGCATGAACTTTCAGGTCCGAACAATAGCACTGAGCGACGAATCCATAGGCCACCTCATTACAGAACTGCTTTGACAGCTTGAGATGTTTATCCAGCCACTTTTCGAAGGATGATTCCACCATCATCACGAACTTTTCTGAGATAGATGAGAGCATTTTGAATGGGCATTGGAATGCCTCTCTATTCTTTTGTTTCTCATAGATTCTGAAGTATAAAAATGGGGATAAAATTAGAAACCTTATGATGGACATTGACAAGACGCGAAACAGAATAGCCTAGATAACCTGTAAGTATGCGCTTCTCCTAATCTGGAGGTAATCCATCACTATTGATGAAGAGCACATAACAAGCAGGGATAGTGTACACGATTAGAGAGGCTATAATCACCAATCATCGTGGTGATTGACCTGTGTTTCAAACTATTCGCTGACATTGAAAATAAAGACTTCTCATCACGGGTCACTTACATCAAGATCAGTAATCAAATCATCATAGTAGGAGAGACCAATATAAGACAGAGAAAAAGAACTAAGACAGATCATTTTTACTGAATAAGAACAGAGAGGAGGCAGCAACATTGTAATCAGTAAACAGTAAAAGTGATTCAGTGAAGTTTAAAACGCAGCTGTTAGATAATGGAGGAAATCGACGAACTGCTTGGTTTGGAAGACGAATCATGCACGCAACTATGCAAAAAAATCCGTGAGCAGGATAAAAATCGGTAAGCCAACCATGATAACAGATAACGTAGACAGTGAATAAAGTCTTGGCTTACTTCTTACTTCACTGTAAGACGGTTTGATAAAACAAGACACCCACTGTAAATAGGTGAAAGGGCTAGTATCACAAGAAATAACCGACAGGAATTCTAGATTGACGACTGTGAACTGCATTCAAGTTAAGAAGGCTAGTAACTTGTTCCGCGAATAAAGTCAATCATTAACTGGTGAGATTCTGACCTATTTAAGGGGACTGCACTAGTTAAGATATATTCTATCACATTCATTTTACAATTATGTTAGAGACATTTGATACTAAAATACTTATTTATCATTACCAACAGTAGATTTAAACATTTACAATTCTGCATCTTTTAGAAGCTTTTGAAGACAGAGAACAGTAATGCTGTTCAAGGAAGGTTAAGAGAAGAGGCCCGAACGGAAGTAGAAACGAAAGTAAGGGAATCAAATAGTCATTCTCTTTTTTTACTGTTCCATGTCCTAATGTTCTCTTATCATAATGTAGCGTTATTTCAGGTCATAAATAAAAAAGTTACGGTCGAGATATATATAAAAAAGCATAAATGAGGTTTTGGATAGTACCAGAACATTTCACTTTCATTGAAAGCAAAATATTATTTGTAGTTATGAGCAAAATCCAAATTTAATTACTTCAAAATAAAACTTCATATTTGAATTATAGGCTAATGCATTATACTTTCCCATTATCATTAACTTTAACTTTACTATTTCGTTATTAGCAATCAGGAGAGCATTCCCAACACTCATCTTGGGTAGCGGGGTAACACCATAGCGCCTTTCAGATGAGAAACTCGAATTCAACCATTCCCTGTACTAACCAGGCTTAATCAGTGCGATTGGCCATTCTACTCACTGGGTGCGAGAAAAACGGGTATCGAAGTCTATGACCGCTAACTTCATACACGAGCCACTGCCGCACCAAGATATTTGTAAAAATAACTTCTCAAGTTCATAAGGAGAAGTACTCACAACACTTGACTTGGGTAGACGAAAAGTATTATGGAACCGTTTTTACGAGAAACTCACATTCAGCCACATCTCCTGTAGAGCAGAACTATTCAGAGCGGTTGATCACATAAACAACGGGACTTTTACTAGTGGGTCCTTGTCTCACGACATGACTTGACAGACGCACTCATTGACCAGTGTATCGTCGCCGCATAAATATTCGTTAGTGGTGTCTAATGTTACCTCGAAAAAACGAAACTAAATCTGTATAATATAAACAAACCAAAAGTGATGAGTTTACTCCGTCGGACAGATAGATTTATATCATGCACCGATAGCGATCTAATTAATCAGCAACAAAAAATTTAGCACTTATATCTAGAGATTGTAATAGCTGCCTACATTACTAAGGCGCTTATTGAGTTATGTGAGCTCCAAAACAAAGAAGGATATAGTGCACACATACTGATTTATGCCTCTGTGTGTGCCACTTATCAGTACAAAATTCTTTTTATCGATAGCTCATCAACTAACAACGGACAGAAAATTTTTCGTCTCCCTTATTGTACTTCAATAAGGCCACTTTACCGCAACTCGAACTCGCTCAGCACTGTTGCTTTTTAATTCCCTACCAATTACCAATACCTTCTCTCTCTCATTCCACCACGTTCGTCTAATACACCCTTGATCTACCAACTTTGGGAAAGGCTGTGATACCCTGTTAATCTTAAGGATGGTCATTCACTTTGTATGAGGATTTCTATGCCTAGTTTCGTCTGATTCCTAAAGCAACCTTAATGTCGGGATTAGAGCTACGAAGGTGCCACTAACTTAAGCCGTTCTAAGATTTCTTCTAGAAGGAAAAACAGATAACGGAGAAAAGAGTATAAGAGAGTTTGAATGGAAATTTTCATTAATAAAAAGGGCGACCAAAGACTATTAAAACCAAGAGTCTTAAAAATGAAAACCAAAGGCTCTTCAAATACCACAAGCCAAAAGGGGCAATCAATAGAACTTTAAACATTAGAAAAATCATAGACGTTCAAGTGAGAAATCATTGAATTTACTCTTCTGTAAATGTAATTTTTAAAAAAACGTACGTTTGAAAGAAAAAATACTGGTTTTTTTATCAAGTAGACTTACCGACTGAACTTATTGACATGTCGAGAAACAGCAATTTTGAACCGCAAGAAATCAATACCGTACTTCCATGCGAAACTAATTCTGTTCAAGCGAAGTGGACCATCTTTAGTAGAGAAAGATGGAGGAGCCAAGAATCCATTATATAGGCACAACGCCCCATGAGGTGGAGGGTGTTGGCGTAATTCAAGACCTACAACAAGAGAATAAGAATACGGACGGCCAATTTTAAAAAAGGAAACGATAAAAACAGTGTAGGAAGGGAAATTTCAACCGTACGAAATTCATTGGCAAGCATATGCATATACTTATTATTCGAGGTGAATATTGCACCACCAGATTCGTACAATTCCCCTCTCTCTTTGTATTTGATGGCTCGAACACGACCCCCAATGCGATCTGAACGTTCAAAAATTCTGATCCCTAAGGTGTTTCCCACGAGGCATCGGAGAAAATAGGCAGTTGAACAACCCCCAAAACCCGCACCGATGATTGCTGAAATTATTTGTATTCATTTAGATGAGATTATCACTGTTAAGATGTTATAAGTAGAGAACTGCATGGACCGGAAAAAGTGGTGAACATACCAATCTGTTTTTGATCGTTAACGGATTTACTCCGCATAATACACCTGCGAAATTAAAAAAAGGAAATATGACCCAAAATCGAACAAAATTAACTCTAAACCATAATATATTTCTTTACGTCGAGTACGATATCAATCTAAAAGTCAAAGCAAAAGCGCTCAGACAAGCGTTAAATCTAACGCAATAATGGATTCAGTTGAAAAGTTACATGAATAGCTTTGACCTTGGCAATTTTAAACAACATCTGAATGTTCAAAGACAGTTTAAAAAGTTTTACATTTATTTTTGAAATTCAACAAATTACGTTACTACAATCGTTTCATATTTTAGTTAGCTCCTTCACGTAAAAACAGGTGAGTAAAATGTGTTAAAAAGGTCCTATAAACATCAGTAATAAGCGGTTACGGAGCTTTAGAAAACTTAATTTTAATGAAATGTAGAGAAATTTTAGATTGCCTCTTGTTTACTTGTTGGTTTAAAATTGTGAACAATAGTTGATATTTTCTAGTTGGTCCCAAGCATTTATCCAAGTCATTACCAAACTTTTCTTAGTGTTAAACTTACTCCTTCCGAAATTGACTCAGAAAGTTAGGTAAGCATCACGATTAATCTGAAGCGTGAGAGTGAGATTCAGAAAAATGTCAATTCAAACACCCTTGATTTGTGAAAAATAAGGCAATTTAATTTGCAGTATTTATTAATATAATATACTTAGAAAAAAATGTATCTCCCGCCGTTTAATATGTTTGGTCGTTCTGAGGACTTAATTCATTGCTATGGAAAGATTAGATTATGTATATTATGCGTTCTCTAGTCTCTATGAATAAGCAGAAAAGTACAATTATCATTTAAAAGTGTAAGCAGTTAAAGGAGTTAACGTAAGCACAATCTATCAAAGTCTAAATAGGGTATTAGCAGTCATTTCAGGAAAAAGCCTGGAAATAATTTTTACAAATTTATGATTATTTAAATTATTTTAGTTAAGAAAGTAGCTCAACAGTACTTTACATTAAAAATAAGGAAGATTCATTTTTACGCTAACTTTTGTAGCTGACCTATACCCGCGTGATATAATAAAAACGTGTTGCGGACTTTTCTGGGATAGGTATGTCTTGGCTCTTTGGCTATTCGAGATCACAAAATTCGGGAGCCGGAGGTGAAGGAGGTATTCCTCCACCGCCTCCTCCACCCCCCAGTAAGGACGATAAGAAGAAAATGGAAGAAGCAATTTCAGGATTTAAGTTCGATTCTGCAGCTCTTGAAAGAGCTGCAAAAGCTGCTCGAGAATTAGAAAAATCTAGTATGTATTTTAGTATACAATTTATTTCCAGAATACGCAAAGGAGGCATTTGAGCTCTCTCGCATGAATGAACACACTCAACAATTGGAGTATCAAGCGAAAATTAAGGAGTATGAAGCTGGTCTCGAGCAGTTGAAGGGCCAACAAATTCGAATTCAACAAGAAGAACGCCGAAAAACCCTGGAAGAAGAATCAAGGATTCAAAAACACCGAGTAGAATATCAGGATATGTTAGCCAGGAAGAGACAAGAAGACCAATTGGCCCAACAAGCTCGAATGCATGAAGAAACTCTTCGAAAACAAGAAGAATCTGTTCAGAAACAGGAAGCCCTCAGAAGACGTAGGTTGAAAACAAATCTGTTTATTTTCCTTTCAAATTTAGAGACGATTGAATATGAGGCTAATTTGCGCCATCAAAACGAGCTGAAACAAATCGAAGCCCGACTACGTGGAGAAGCCCAAGTTGAACGTGAAAATCGTGAGATCCGATTAGAGCGTTCGCGAGTTGAAGCAAGAGAACATCGTGAGACAGTTCTTCAATCGATTCAAACTGCTGGCTCAGTTATTGGAGCTGGATTCGATGCATTCTTGGTTGATAAAAATAAGGTCTTCACAGCTGTTGGTGCTGCAACCGTATTAGCTGGTGGTATCTATGCTGCCAAATTTGGTATGGGAACCATGGCTCGTTTCATTGAATCGCGTATTGGAAAACCTAAACTTGTTCGAGAAACTTCTCGATTGAATACTGTTGATTTACTTATACATCCTATTGAGGTTTGTGGTGTCATTTTTTCCTAACATCGCATATCTAGACTGTCAAGAAAGTATTGAATAGACCTGGTGATCCGCTAAAAAATATCATCTTGGAGGTTTGTTGTATTGTTTTTGGGGTTTACGTAATTTTATTTCTCCCTTTAGCCAACTCTTGAGGCCCATCTGCGAAAAATCGCTATAGCAACTCGACACACGAAGGCCAATAAGGGTTTCTATCGCAACGTGCTTATGGCCGGTCCTCCGGGTACTGGTAAAACTATGTTCGCTAAGGTAATATCTTCTCATTGCCTCATTTGTTTATTTCTTATGTTTGAAGAAATCGTGTATTTGAAAGTCAAGTCGATAGTGTGATTGATTCTGATTTGCTTAATTAAACGCCTGTTTTTATATTGCTTGTCAGGTCAGATTCTGAGCCACAGTGAAATTCACTAACTTGCGGAATTGGAGAATCTTCACACCCAATCTTTCATGTCCATATACCTGGAAAATTGTCCAAAAATGTTTGTTCTCCTAGTTAAGGTCTAACTGATTGCTGGCTCTGCAATAAATTGCACCTTGTCCAATTTTTTTGGATAATTAGGCAATATTTCTATTGCCCAATTTCGTGTTGCTTAGTCCCAATTCAATTAATTTTTTAATCTCTTTGTTGTTAAAAAGCCTTTTGAGACTTGATGTATTGGCAAAAGCATATAAGTTCTAAATTTCATAACGAAAAACCCATGGACACATTGAAACATTATTTTCTGTTTCGGAAAATGTTTTGACTTTTACTTCTATTTAATAGATAATGCATTGGATTATGGATTCGGTTATTTTCTTTTCGCAGATACCTGTTTTCGTCATAAAACTTCACTTAGAGGGTTTTTGAACTCATCTTGAAGCTATCTTGGTGGGTCATTCAAGGTTGTATGAGAAGTGTTGCATCTTGGTTCTGTTGGCAGCCATAAAAACTACTTTTAAAGCGCCTAAACTCTCATAAGCCCTCTTGTAACTTGGGGTCCAATATCGCTTGAGAAGACGAATTTTCCCTCATTGTATTCGACTGAGCCCGCTGCAGGCTTTAGAAATTGTGTACTGATTTGCTTATTTTAATCTCCCATTGTTCCCTTCCTGATCGCAGTTGTCTAAAGTAAGTTTTTTAAGTTGAGCGAATATGGGTTTCTAATGTAGCGACGATTTTCGTAATTGAAAAGAAAAAGTCTTCATTAAATATGTTTATTTAAAGTTGGAATTGGTAACCGATGTAGGGTTATAATGTTGGTGAATATTTTTACAGAGTTTGGCGACGCACTCTGGTCTCGATTACGCCATTATGACAGGAGGTGATATTGCACCGCTTGGTGGAGATGGTGTCACTGCAGTTCACAAGGTCTTCAATTGGGCCAAGACGAGTCGCAGGGGGTGAGTTAATTGCAAGGGTAAATTATCATCTTTCTTGTCAGAAGTACCGCATTCGATTCCTCATCCTGCTGAAAGCAACGATAAATTACAATGGTTTATACCAGTTTCAATAAGAATTAATCCATCGTATATGCTCTAAATTATCTTCCCTCAACCACATTTATAAAACAAGCCAGTGTTTCGCCAATGTGGTCGTAATATGCACTTGGTGGATGTCTGTCAGTTTCTGGAATATTGATTAATGCCTTGGTTGTCCAATGGTTATCTTACTCGTCTGCGAAGTCAAAAAGGGTCACGAGTTCGATGACCATCGGTACACACCCAGTGAACGGAATGACCAACTACACTCACTGAGTTTGGCTAATAGAGTGAGTGGCTCCATAACGCTACTCTTCTACTCAAGGTAGGCGTTTGGGGACCCTTTCTCAAATTGGTTTGGTTGTTATTATTGTTGTGATCGCATCGATTTATACTAGTCAAAAGCAGTATGATTTAGTGTCCGTTTCTTATTCAGATACTCTTTAGTATCATTTAGTACTTCAATGACACGGTAATATAGTCGGAACCTACTGATTGACATGGTCAACCATACTAGTTAAACCTGGAGTTTGAATGTGCTTTATTGTTATGTTTGTACCATGGCAGGTTCGCTTTGTAATAATTTTTTTATTTACTTTCTAGTGTCTTGCTGTTTGTGGATGAAGCGGACGCTTTCCTACGAAAAAGAGAACAGGAGAGAATTTCAGAGGGGATGCGAGCTACTTTGAATGCCTTCCTTTACAGAACTGGTGAACAATCTCAGAGGCAAGTTCTGCGTTTCCTTAAAATTTGATTATTTTCCATTTTAAATTTTTGCGGAGGATATGACTTATAAATTGGAAGGAAATTCTTTCTTAATCTCCATGGTTAGAAGGTACTGAAACTGTGATGTCAGTTTTTAATATAGGTTCATGCGGTAGTTGGGGAAATTGGCTCTAAAATAAATCAAATGGCCAAACCTTTGCGACCAATGTTATAATTGCTTTGGTTGGTCATTCCGAAAGTTTTTATGAACATCGGTGGATAGTTGTTTATAATGTCATCAAATGGTAGTCTAATTCTTATGCTTTTATAATTAAACTTCCTCTTTACTTAATTGGCATTTCTGCTGAAGCTGGCTATTGCTTATTTACAATCCATATTCGTGAAATGTGCGGAATATTTATTTGATTATTACAACTTTTTCATATAATTCTAAGTATTTTGTGTTACATTTATATGTGATTGAGGTTATGCTATGTGACCGTCTAGCTACGTTGTTGGTCTCTTCTACCCCTTGATGCAGCCTAGAATTTGAATTTAGAAATTCAATTTATGTGATGTTTATTACATTCAAGTAGTGTCTGTGTGTATATCTTCTGGAATGTTCGTGAAATGATTAAGGTACAAGATGCCGGTGCATTCTGACAACAACGTGAAATTTTATTTGTTTGAAGTTTTCTGTCAACGGAAAATAAGCAGTTAATTTCCGGGCGTTATGGATTCTATTTCCGAGGAAGACAATCACAATTTAATTAAAGGATAAATTTTTTACTTTATTAAATGATACTGCGATTTAAAATGATTTTTTTCGAATATGCACTCATTTTAGTTATATATTAAAGTATGTCCGAGGTGGATTGAAGTATGTAGAATTTTCCCCGCTTAACCTTTCTAACATCAGCATATAAATTGACAATACCCACACAATGGAATATAAATCAAAAGAAGTAAATTACATAGAATGCTTTGAAGTATAGAATAACACATAGGAATAGAATAACGGTACTGTTGAATAGAATGTATTATAAGAGGGTAATGTACTTATTGAAGAGTCAATTACTACTCGTACATTTATGACGATATTGAATGACAGACGAGGCAATTGGATATTCAGAATATGGATAATCTTGTGACAGAAGACGCATGACTAATCACGGTGATAAAGCCAAAGAATTGAAGTCGAAATGAATAAGCGACAGATAAATGGATGTCAACTCATTACATTGATCAGAATACGAACTTTATAAGTTTCTAATAGGTCAAGATAAAGTATAAATGAAACGAAAGCATGGTTTCATTTACTGTTTGAGTTAGACAGGCCCAAATGTTCACACTTCAGTCGAGATTCGGACGATTTACTATTCAGTTCCCTCTTCAGGTTAAACTGTTTTCAAGCATTCCTTTATCAACTGATCGTGTTGCCTTTGAGCTTCTTTTTAATCCACCTGTATTCCTGTACTGACTTCGAATTAAATTGAGTAGCCGATTATTATTGATATTATTATTACCCTCAGTGATATCAAAAAATTACAATTTTAATTGCGGGAAGTAACTGTAATCAGTTAGGAGGAGATCCAAAAACTGATAAAGGGGAGGGGAGCAAAAAGGGTACTGAGAGCAAAGTCGAGGTGCTAAGGAGTCTCTCTTTATTTGATTATCGGATTCAGGTTGTAAAATGGAAAATTAGTAATTTACATTCTGAAATTCGATTTCATTATTCGTCCTCTGGATTGCAGCAAACGCTTCTCTATGATGTCTAATGCTTTTAATCAAGGTGACCGGTCTTGTCACTTCAACGACTTTTTCTTCTAAAGATTGAGAAGGCAAGCAATGATATCTTTCAGCTTACCGTCTTGGCAGAAATGTGATAGCTGAAAATTCTAAATGAACGGAACTGCAACCTCTATTCACTCATAGTAAATCAGAGCGGTTGTAGCCTTTACTAAATATTTCCTATTGTTTAATAAAAAGACAATCATTTAAAGCAAAACTGATGAGGAAATACCTAAATTGTACCTAGTGTTTTAAAGATAATATATAGTTGGTTTTGCACCAGAAGCTTGTTCTTTCTGCTTCAGCGACTTATTTTTCCTCATTGTTATCGCTATAATCGAGGAGGCTATGATTCGCTGAGGGCTGGTTTCAAGTCTCAAATATCTTTATTCTCAATATTTCTTTTTCATACGGATTGTCACAGTTTAGTAGTGGTATGGCATTAGTTTAGAAGAGTGGATAGCAATATCTGCTTCCTCATAGCCCTTTCAAATGACTGAACTTTATGTGTATTTTATACCTGTTTCAACTATTCTTACTTAGGACAGATAACATAATCAAATTATATATTAGCCAGATCTCAAGTGCTTTAGTCCGAGTCGATTTTGCTCTTTGTCTTTGTGTTCTTTACACATTCATTACACCTACGTGTCTACTCCCCTTCTTAGGTTCATGTTGGTTCTGGCGAGTAACCAGCCCGAGCAGTTCGATTGGGCCATCAACGATCGTATGGATGAAATTGTCTACTTCGATGTGCCGAAATTACGCGAGCGTGAACGCATGATACGCCACTACTTCGATATGTACATTCTCCAGCCCTCTTTGGACAAGAAACAACGCATTCGCCTTGCCGACGGTATTGATTATGCTGCCAAGTGCAAGGAGGTTGCTGCCCGTACTGAAGGTTTATCTGGTCGTGAGCTGTCGAAGGTTGCTATTGCCTGGCAGGTTAGTATTGATTCTCAACTATATATATATATATATATATATATGTTCTTGATGTTCATGGCAAAGCAGACGTCTGAGAAAAATTGTCAAGGTAGAATAAGGAGAATAAGTTTGTGTTTGGAATCTGAAGGTATCATTCATTTGAATTGGAGACTATTCAGGTTGTCTGTTGTTCCCTGTTAAGCTCCCTTCATTTTATATCTCATAATTTATTATTATATTCCACAAGTAATGCAAAAAATGTCACTTTTTCATTGTGGGAAAGCAACCGAAATCTAGTAACAGTAAGTCCAAAAAATGGCGAAGTGAAGGGGATCTAAAAGATGTTGAGAATGAAGTATCAATGGGTCTTAATTCGTTCGATCTTTGTATTTGGGTTGTGAAGTATTTACGTTCCTCAAAAAAGACTACGTAATTTTAATCCAAATGCCTAATGTGTCATTCTTTTAGAATAGAACGGATATTCTGGTCGAGACTTGGTAAAATGGGTCCAAATCTCAATAACGATTCAAATTTATCTTAATTGAATAGATTTGACGTTTGTTAGTAATTCAATAGATAAAAGACTATCATATTCGAGCCAGCGTTGTTATATTTACCTTTTTACTGAATTCGTTTAAGCAGACAAGATTATGTTTGATATCGTTTGTTTTGTTGCTACGGCTTTGTTGTTTTTTCTGTTTTCAGACTATGGCATTTTCGAGTGAGAATGGAACCCTGACTGAGGAAATGATGGATAATGTGGTGAAAAATGCAGTCGAGGCGAATAAGAAGAAACAAGAATGGCGCCAATATCGCCTTCCTGATGCCCATGTCGATTTGCCCCAACTCTCTAGCAACAGCAGCAGTGAAAAGTAGAGTACCAAATTCCTGCATTCCCCTTCTTCCCCTGTAGTATAGTCAATTGGCGACCTTTTGTTTGTCCTATTGTGTCTATATTGAATAAGTTTTAGTATTAATACTGATGATAATAAACCACGACTTTTCAACAGGGGAGTTTTGGTAAAAATAGCAATACGTACTTACCTAGCGGAAAATCCATTCGCACAGGTTGTGTGAGTAATAAAGGAGTGAATAGCCTAGCAAGCAGTTCTAATCTGACTCATCGAAATTGATAAAGTAGAACGGATGCCGATACAAATATTAATTATTACCAAATATACTAGAAATTATCTCCGCGGTGATCGGTTCGTGTCCCCAACCATTCATTGACAGTCATTCCCAAGTTCTGTATAATTTCTTTTCTGGTAATCGGAGAAAGAGACGATCGGATTACTTATTTCCGGTATCAGTCATCAATGTCATTTTCTTATAACTCGGTTCTTGACGGGCCATTAGAAACTTGATTATTACTGGGAGTAGGGGCCAGCTCTCAAAAGATATATCAACATTCTAACTCGATTTTCTTAAATCAATTCTGCGAATCCCTTCAGCTCAATTTTGCTACGTAAGTTTCGAAGACAATACGTGCTCTGTGTACTAATAATTTCAATTTCTTGCGACAAATTTGGCACTGAATCTGCGGGTTCAACAGTTAACTTGCTCCCAAAGACTGGAAAAAATGTTCCCCTAGCTTCCTTTAGACTCTCAGAAGAGGCAAGTACAACAAAGCGCCCCCCACTCAGAAATTGAGAGATCAGATCCTGAAGTTGGACATTTAGATTGATGGGTCATGACGGAAGGAACGATACTATTACGCAAAATATGACACCTAATGAGTCCACAATTAGGATAACATAGAGCCTGATGCTTGATGATTAATTTCAATTAATTAATTAGTTACAATTGATTCAGACCCGGAGAGAGAAGATAGAAGTGTAGTCAATGCGAAGTTATTTATTAATTTTACAAAGAGTAAATGAATATTAGTCTTCGTCAGGTTATTGATTAATGAAGACCAACCTGCTACCGGATTGATGACAATTTTTGATCAGACTAACTGTCAAGCTGTTAGGAGCGGGGTGCGTCTGGATAATGATAAGGATGGGAGGCAACTTAGTGATCACCTGCGGAAACTGTTCATTCATAGACAATATACGCACTCTAAGACCTTGAGCTATGTTCGTCGGCGATTATTAACAACCCCAAATTCGAAGAATTTGTCCATCTATAATAAATAAATAGAATTCTGATAAAATATTCTGCGGCAAACACTATGAATGCGAATTCTCTAAGTTAAAAACCCAAGTGAACTCGTGGTCTGAAAATTTATGTGCAAATCCGCAAAGCCCGAAGTTCGGTACCCATTGATGAATGGCTTGACTAACCGTGCTGGTTAAAATACTGGCCAAAAAAGAGAAAAGTGAGAGTTTCTCATCAGAGAGGCCTCAGGATGATAGTCTATACAAGATTAGTGTTGTGGAGAACATTGTCAATCAACGGTCTTGGAAGAAACTCCATATTTAGGTGACAATTAAATAACTGTTAAATTATCTTAAGATAGTTTATTTTTTATTATCCTAATAAAGGGACTAATTAACAAATCTTTGCTGAGACCTGTCAGTCCTAGTTAGAACTCCCAAATTCACATACCAAAATGCCGAATTCCGGCAGCTGAATGAATAAAAGAGAAGTCAAGATTACCGAATTCCAGAAAGTGCACATTATTAGATATTTCAATTGTAAAAAAGAGAGGTATTTAATATCTCACAACACCTATTTTCATACCTAAAAAACATGTGATTGAGTATTAAGGACTGAAATTAGCTTCATTTTAGCGCTTTGAATAATCCACCAAGTGCTCAAAGAATAGAATAAAGTGCAATGAATATAACACACAAATGCGTTTATATATCAGAATATCCCAGGGTATATCTGTTAGATATTACCTGACGAATGCGTTATGATAATCATCAGTATGGAATGGACAGTGAATTTACCGAAAGGAAAGTTGAGTAACGAAGTCCACATCAATAAGGATGACGTATATTTGAGTGGGAATGACCCGCACGAGACTACGTTCACGTGAATGGTAAGAATGCTTAACCAAATTCATTTCGTTCTACAAGTATATCTAAAAACGGCTAAAACTACCATATGAAAAGCAATCTTTTTTCAGGAAGAAGAGACCCTAAACTACTTGTGACAATACTCATGTAAGAAGGTAATATAAAATCTGGATACGTCTATTTGGTGGGTACCATAATAGAACTGGGGAGATAAAAATCTGCAATATTTATTTTAAACAAATTTAAAATTTAACTAGATCACAATAATTGAAACACCGAGACAGTCATTTAAGAATGGGGCAAGAGCAAACACTAACAGAATCAATGTACGATTCCGATTTACCTTGGGTTATCTCTAGTGAACACTGCCAAGTTAAGATCATGTACTTTCTCAATCAGTCATGAATCGAAGTCCCAAGATCGGCCATCATAATTAAACAGCCTGCCGATAAGGACTGAATATCGAGGTCAGGAATTTGTTCTAGTAATCCAGTGGACGATTTATAAAATTTGAATTTTGGAACGTGGATTATTCATCAGGTAATTATGGTGCAACTCGAATCCAAGAATCAAATGAAGTAAGATTCTCGATTCACCGACTTTATTCTCAACGTCTTTTCTATCTAATCACCTTTTTACTTGTTGGACTTATTATTGACCGATTTCAATTCCAATGAATAATTGTAGTATTTTTGCCTCACCGTGTATCATAATAATAGTATTACAACCCCGAATTTGCGGGACTTTAATCAACGTCAGTGGCAAGAAAATACACAGATATAAAGATTAGAAGTGCACTACGAATTCTGACTACTTTTCCACTGAAAGCATATTAATTCAGCGAGATCAGATGCATACGCACGAATTCCCTATATTAAGCCATACAATGTTTCATCTTAAAAAGTAAGCATAATATTCATATTGTTATCCTAGAATACTTTAAAGACAAGATTCACTGAATTTTCACTAGTAGAAACGCATTGCGTAAATATAACGCTGAGTAGGTATCCTGGATCCTAAAATCCTTGTTTTCGATACGAAACTCAATTTGAATTCTTAACTTCCTCTAGATTGAAAACTCACGTTATATTCAGAGAGTTACTTTAAAATTTCTAAGAAAAATATAATCTATTACATAATGAGAATTTGCTTTTTTACTGACTCTGAGCAATCGACTAAATAGTCATAAGTAAATACAATATTATTCTCTTAAGTAACATACTCAGTAATTCCTTCAGAAACAAATATAGTAAATAATGGATTTTAGTTGTTTTTAAACACATAAATTCCCAACCCCTTACTCCATCTCTCCTACAATTCTCTCGCCTCTCATCTTCCTGTACGATCGTTTACTACGCCACTGATCCATCTCAACTTACCCGGGATTAGTTCAATCTTAGTACTCTACGCACATCTGTCGAGCTTAAAACATCAAACCGATTTGAACAGATCATACAGTAAAAACCCAGTAAACTGAATTAACTGGTCTAAAAATGTCAACAACTAACTGTCACCACAACAACAAACATTATTACACAAAACACGGGTAGACACCCATACACTTTAACTTAAAAACCCAACAGAAAACACGGGTATTACAGGTTTGCATGTGAGGCCTTTATTCAATATTCAACCACGATAAAACCGGTGCAAATTTGTAGGGGGGGGAGGGAGAAAGAGGACAGAAGCCCAACACACTTAGAATATTTTCCCACCAAATCCAAAAGTTTGTTGGATGGGTAGGAAGTAATGCGTGTTCCAACCGGCCTTGGTTCCCTCCTTATCATTGGCTGGTACGTTGCTCTGTGTGACTTTGAGTCGTGTCCCCGTCTCGTTGCGTTCGAACTCCAGTTTGACCAGACTCACGTGACCCTCTGGCCAATTGCTCTTACGCCAACTCAGGGATATCATCTTGTTTTCATCCTGAAAAAGAGAAAATGGTAACAATAAGCGGGGAAATCGTGCATTTGAGGGATTATAACAGATGGACCCACCAATTCGATGAAGTTGCCCGAAACATTTCCACCGAAAATGGAGTATTTCCCACCCAGAGTTGGCTGAATTGTTGCATTGTCACGAGTGAAGTGTTTAGTGAGCTAAATAATAAAACGATGTTAAAAGTGTGTACAATCGTTCACACCATTCAGTTTAAAAAAGTGATTTCTCATTTAAGCTTTAAAATGAGGAGTAGAACCCTCATTTGTCTTTGAAACGGAAAAAGTTAATAGCTAAAAAGAATATCATTGTCTCATAAAGCACTCTCAAGAGTAAAATAACCAACTGGCCGTGGCCATTTCTTCCAAAATATCTGAGGGGAAGATGAAGAGCAGCTAGCCCCATTTATATCCTCAAAAAAATCGATATTAGTAATATATGGAAATTCATCAGTAGGAATGGTTAACGAAAGGACGGCAGAATGTGAATACCTCAATTATAGAGAATCATAGAAGTCATCGTTTAATTAAAACGGACGCTAGAAAAACTTTCCTTCGACGAACCAAAGAATTGTATATACCACATACAGCTAATGAAAATAAATCAAATGACAATAGGCCGATGCCCATCTTGGCACAACAGTAAAAGGACCGTACTGACGGATACTAAAAAGAACTTTAAATGAGACTGCAAAGGGTCTTTAACTTACCCGAGATGAGAGTTTGAAAACATTACCCTAGAATGAATTTGGGAATTTCGTAAAGTAGTGCCACGCTAGTATGCCATGCTCAAGATCAACATGTGCAATGAATAGAAATTTTGGACCAAATAGATTAAAACTGGAGGACGGAACATAAATATACGTAAAACTCTCATATGTAATAAGTAAATTAGTAGAGAAGCAGATAAATAGACCAAGAATATCCCAATAAGACCTCAAAAAAATTTCACTTTAAGCCAAGATGAGTGCTTGAATAGGATTTCCTTGCGAAGTACAAATGGTCATCCAAATAGATAAAAGACGGCGAAATTAAATGGGAATTCTATAGATAAACAAACGTATTACTCTAACCTATAATAAGTAGAGTAAAAAAGCAACTAAAAGACATTTACCTCTTCTGTGACGAAAACCCGGTAGAGATCATCTGGAGTACACATAAAGTCCTCCTGGATTGAAATCTGAACGGTTTTTCCAATGTCGCTTTCCTCGGATTCCTTATTGGAACTGCCAAGTTCTGACTTCCGCAGAGCTTCTGCCAAGTGTTTATCTGTTGAATTTTCCTTCGACTTGACCGAACTTGGCTGGGTAAATTTTGTAGGCAGAATCAGATCCTTTGAATACTCTAAAGAAAATTACGGAACGATAATGAAAGTACGTACCAGTCCTGAGTTCATTAATATAAACTGCAAACTGTTTGCGTAGAAATTTGACACCCTCTTTCCGAATGTATTCCTTGATGTCATTATCATCTGACTTGCTTGAATTACAGGTCACTTCAAATTCCAATTCATCCGCTGCATTTTCTTCACTCAAATTCGCACAAGTGATAGCACCTTTTGCATTACCAAGATCATTCGAGTCCTTTTTCCTTCCTTTGCAGAAAATTGGGAGCTTTGAAAAATTAACTTACCTTTCCATTGCAATTCTACATCCCACTCATAGAAAGTAATTAATTTTCCTTTTCTATTGTTAGCAACGGCATCTCCTTCGCATTTACTAACTTCTGTTATTTCTACGAAATCTTTTTTACTAACAAGAAACTATGAATGACCTACATTTGTCTGAATCAAACGTATATCCAGTGAACAAGGACTTTATTTTTTCCTTTGACCACGGACCCGCGTTTTTTTCTGTCCAATGCCAATTATTTACATTCTTTCCATCTTCTCTTTCCTCTACAATCCAACGAGGATCACCTTCACCCCACTTTGCCATTGACTCTAGCTACAGGACACGCGCGCGCGTAATTCGAGAATGTTCCAATGAATTTTGACCTTGCAAATGTTAGGTAACTAGAAAAATTGATTTATAACTTGCCTAATAATTGATATTATTAAATGAAAAAAGTTTTTATCAATCCCTTCGAATGAAATCTTTGACGAAATTAAAACCTTTTAATTTATTTCTCAACTCGTTTCATTGTGCATTGCATATTTTTGAGAGATATTTCATATTAAACACTTTCTTAGTGCCGATGAAAAACTTTTGCCAATCAATTCGTGTTGTAAATTGTTCTCTTCTTTTAATTTTTGCAGTGCATTAGATCAAAAAAATTTCGTAACCAATAACTAAACATGAACAATGTAACAGTTCGAAAACTTTAATGATCAGACATGAATAATAATAATCGACAGCCTTAACTGTCATTGTCCTAACTATGTCTCCCGAGTGGGTATTTTCATCTTCCAGAAAGTAATAGTTTGGTGACGATTTTGTGTTATAAATTTGGCATAATTCTTTTGTAAGCAAGGTATAAATCATTTATTAATTAATCCAAACCAAATATCTATTATAACACTTGATATGATATAGATAATTAAACAGTTTGATTAGTACGCCTGCTTTAGTGTCAAGTGTTTTAAAAATGGTCATTGATTCAGTAAATTAAGGTACTGTCTTACCTATATAGGTGGTTTAAGTCAGTTTAACCCCTTGAGGGCAGGTCCAATTAAAAAACTTCTCATATATAATAGGTATTGTTAATGTATTGTATATCAAGTTAGATTTTAAATTTGAATAGTAATTGTAAACACGGATTGCATGATCGATTTGGCTATAAAATAAATCAAATTCCTCAGAACAGTTTAGGTTACATTACGCTAAATATATCTCTTTAACACTCACGTGGTTGAAGCCTACTCTAATGTAATCTTATTACTTATTTATGCCAAAGTAGAAAGCTTACGTAAAGTTTCACTTAAGTAAATGTGATTTAGGCGAGTCTCGTAAATCACAGTCTGCAGCGAACGAGATCAGTACCACAGAGATTATTTAAGTGATATCCTTATAGCATACGAAATTACCTGTACCTGAAGAAATACGCTTTTTTTGATTTGCTTGGTCATTAACGACACAAATTTATTGATTCTCATTTTTACTGGCTATGAATAAAAAATGACTATGAGTCGGAGATAAAAGACATCTCATCACATTACTGTCTAACTTTTCTTAACAGCTAATATAATATATAAAAGCAATATAACAATTGTAAGTTGACTCCATAAAACTCCTAAACTCATTAATAAGAAGCGTCATTAACACGTGATCTGGGTAAAAATAAGGTACTTTAGGTCATCAAGTGCATTGATACTGATGAATTGAAAGTAGGCTAAGATAGCATTCCCACTAATCAAAATGTACTCTATTCCTAGCGCACAGACCAATCAGACAAACATGTGAAAACAATGGCCAATAGAAAGCCGGTATCCCAAGATGTACTCATCCGCAGACCCCATACGAGGAAGAACGAAATGGTCACTGTGATAAAATGACTGCTTCCTTCAACAATTGTACCTATTAATGCTGCTTCATCTTTTTACATCATTATGCCCCTTTACTCTACATTGCCTTATCTAAGATAATATTTCATAAATACTTATTTGGACTACTCCTCCTGCAGCATATATGAACGACCTGCGTAGAAATTGACAAGAACATGACCAACTGAATTTACACAGTACCGCAATCCGACCCCTTTATCTCAACCCCGTCTTCAGTTTTGTTTTGCTGACGCTTACCTCCTATCTTGACCCTCACTCCTAATTCTTGCGGAGTTCCAATATACCCTTGCTCTTCATTGAAGTCTCGGCCTTCTGATCTGTGAAAGGCTGTTGTAACCTATCAGTCTTATGGAAGGAGATATCTCTAAGCCTAACTTCATGGGAGTGCTAAAGCAGTTATAGTGACGGAATTTAGTTTTATTTTACTTGTTAATCCTAATTAACTAAGGCGGTTGGCCATCCATATCGGTAGAACCACCACTGATATGAATGCGCAAATAAGCTTCATAACGAAGGCTTTATAATAAAAATGCAATAGCTTCCACATAAATGAATACAGTTCAAAAAAGTGTTCAGCACCATAAAAGTACAATTTTCAGCTTTATTGCTCTACTAAATTACAAATGTGAATGATAACACAAACACATAAATTTACATATCAGCAATATCGATTTGAATTAAAATAAAACCACTAGGAGATGAGTACATGAAATAACACAAAGATTAAAATAAAGGAGAGAAAATCCAAATCTATCGGAAGTTTTGAGGGAAAGTAAACATGGAAGCGTGCTTTTCTCTCTCAAGTCGTTTAGCTACCTTGTCCACTTCAAAACAATGCCAAATTCGGACATTTTCATCGCCCCCGATACTTGCAATCATCTCGCCATCCGGTGAAGCACAAATTGATAAGATTCGATCCTCATGTTCTACAGAAAGCGCGAAAAAAATCAATAGAATCAGTCTCATTCACTTACCAGCCAGTGTCTTAACCAAGTTTATATTTGGATACTTCCAAATCCGCAAAGCACCATCTCCGTGGCTTGTTATGATTTCTCGATATTCTTCATTCCAAATTAAACCAGAAACCTAAAAAATAAAACCTAACAATCATCCACATTTAAATCAACACCTAGCAAAAAAGGAGGGAGAGTTCAAAGACGCACCTGAGTTGTAACATCCACCTCACGGACACAGACGCCAGAAAACGCGTTCCAAAAACGAAGATGGTGATCCGCAGAACCACCACCAGTTGCCAGTAGAGTGGGCTTCCATGGACACCAACCAATAGCCTTGATAGCCGCCTCATGTTTATTGAGGATGTGGTCGGGTTCAACACCTTGAAGTTGAAAAGTCCTATTGGCATTATAAATGCACACTAGGTTGTCATTAGCACCAGAGGCGAGGAATCGAAAATCAGGAGACCATTGTAGACCACATATTTCTTGATCGTGATTGTTCGCGTAGCCAACGACGTGATCCATTATACGTACATCGTGATGTCGGATTCCACCGGTTCTAGATCCTGAGGAAACAATATGTTGACACCAGGACAGCGCAGGAATTCGACCCGGGCTATGCTCATCAAGAAGCATAGTACGTTGGAGGGTACCAGTTCCAACATCCCACAACTGAACTCGACTCATACTGGTCCCTATAGCGACGATATTCGAATCCTGGGAAGAGAATTTCACGCTAGTGATATACTCTTCATTCAACCCGGCTGTCATCAGCAGGCTAACGGTTCCTTCGAGGGCATTCCATAGATAAACTTCCTGATCCAGAGCTACAGCTAGAATATTTCCACCAGACCAATCCATATGATTGAGATAAAAGTCATTATTGACATTCGGTGCATCTAACATCTTTTCTGGACGCTAAAATACAAAATGAGAAGGATCATTAGTATTATAATAAACATACGTCAGGAATATGGCGAGCAGACTTCTTAGTTTTGGGCGCATCATCTTCATTTTTATCTAAAATGGCAGGACGTTCCTGGGAGAATTTTAGGATACGTTCCTTGGGCTTGGGTAATTTTGATGGATCGGAAACACAAGTCGCAGCGGTTAGATAAAATGAGGCTTGTTCCATGTTCATGGCCTTGCGGCAGGGAATGTAACGATCACCACCTGTACCAACCCGATTGGTTCTCCTAACCAATCCCATGGAAACAAGCTTGGGATCGTAACCACGGATCTGCTTTTTCTTGGCACTAGATTTAATAGACCTAAAAGAAGGGATTAGAAAAAGAGGGAACAAGGACACACAAACCCAAGATTAGACAAGTCAGGAAGACTATTACTCAGCAATAATTGTGGAGCATTAATCGTCATATTCTGAGAATTAGCCAAGATTCTTGACAAAGATCCGTCCCCAGATTTGACTTCTTGCAAAGTCCGATTGAAGGATGAGAACATTTCTCAGAATTTTCACTCTGAAAATGCACGAAAAAAAGACAAATAATAGCGGCAGTAGAAATAAATATTATTTGGTCAACAAGTCGCCCTAAAACACATAATTATTTTCGATATCCAAAATTATAATTTAGCCATTATTCTCATGACGTCAAATCCTTACATGGCCAATGAAAATTACGCGCGAAGTGACAGGCGCTGATTTTATGAAAATTTGATATTTCCAGACTTAGCAGGAAATTTTATATTTGAGGTATTAAAATAAATAATTCACCTCCTGTTAATTGTCATCAGTCAGCTGAATGAACTATTTTATAAACGTTGAATTATTTTTATTTACACCAATTTAGATATTTTGTTGCATATTTTACAATATTCGCTAGAATTTACCTAGAGCCACTGGTAATCGTAAATGATTCTCACACCATTCTTTATACAAAAGTACAGGCAAATCTTGCTTATACCCTAAAATTTATTTGTAATCGAATAGTAATTAAATTAAGCGATGAAATTTATTGAAGCATTTACACCCCCACAATGTTAACGTAATAAAATGTAATGTCCTACGAAATACATGGAGTTCTACAATGTCATAATAAAGAAGCCAAAAATTTAAGTTGTGTGATTTGAAATTTTCCATTTGAAATTCAATTTGTGTAATAAAAATGTTTATTTTTAACAAATGTTATCATATATTTGACAGCAATTAAAAGAGATAATTAGTTAAAATATCCTCAAAATAATAAAAAACTAGATTGTATTACTTATAAATCCCTACACTAAATAAATATGATTATTTCGCCATTCTAATCGATATTTTAACTCTAATAAGCGTTCCGGATCATTCGATCTCAACTCTCTTGCTCTATGTTGAGAGTATACCATTACGACTGGACTTTGTGGACTGCCACAAAATTTATTTTAAATCAAGCTATTCTTAGCTCATACCAACCAAATATTTCGTCTTTAAATACCTCAAGGCAATGAAATGAATAATAACCGATCAATAATCTTGAACGTTCGTTCATCCCACTTTCCACAGCTACACATCAACCCGTTCAATTGGTACATTTACTTCAAACTTTAACTCGAGGTTTCTAATGAACGGGTTTATAAATAACTTCAAAGTGGACATTAAGCCTAAGATAATATCCTTTATTACCCTATATATTTTACCTATTTGACTAAGAAGATTTGATCAGGGGGTTTGGGATTGGCGTTTGGAATTTCATTCATAACATTTATCAAAAATGTCTTGTTATTTCTGAGTGGTGGTTAAATGTAATCATCACTGTTTTCGGGAACACAATTCAAATGCCCTTTCCTTCGAAAGCTTCCTGAAAACATTGTAGATTGATTTTTGATGTATGAAATCTTATTCTATTTATTTTATATATTTTTAAATATTCACAAACAGGGGACTTGAAACCACTAGAATTAATTATATTCACACAATAGTTATATCCTAAATAAATTTTGTTACTCTATTAACTAGCTAGTATGAATCTTAAATGTTATTTTTTTCTACCCACGGCAACTCAAAAATGGCAGTTCTAAATCACGAGAGAGCAGTATAATAATACAATAAGTAATGAAAAGGAGTGGGACCAGCAGATATTGTGCATAAAGTTGAAATGTTGGAAGAGTCCTGCCTCATTTTATTTTTTTATATTCAGAATGGATGCTTTTTTACTTATTGGATATTTTACCGCTCCACGTTCTAATATTCCAAATATAACATTTCGATTTGTCCCTTGGTTATCTGGCTGTGTATATATCCGTAACACCCAAAGTTCATTTACTACTAAATTTACTTGGCTGGCTACACACATTATTCCAATAATTTCTTTCCCTTATAGATAAGGTACTAGATAGCATTAATATCGACATGGAAGAGCTTAACAGAGGTCATTTGAGGTGAATTGTATTTAACTAATCTTGCATAAATTTCTATGGGATTGGGGTTAGTCGCTAGAGAAAGTGAAAGTAATTTGGTTGAATCCCCAGTTCAACCAAATTCGTGTAGGTCTTTTTCTATCCTTGAGAGTATTATTACTTTATTTAGTAGTTTAGAAGAGTGTATTTATGCAAGTTTACTATCGCAAAAGATTTGTTTTCGTTATTAGTCTTTAAAATTTAATATTAACGACTTTATCTTGGTCCTTGTTTATTATTTGTCATCATTTTTAGTACAACATATTCACTTTAACTACTCTAAATGCATCAGTTGATAGCATTGTACATCGCAGTTGGGAATCAATTGCACGGAAAAATCGGCCCAAAAATTACATATGGTTTATTTTTTATAACGTATATTCAACTTTTTACACTCATCTTGTCATGGAGATGTTTTAAAGGTTGGAAATTAAATAAATTAAGTAAACTTAAATCTACACAAATTTTGCCGACTTACTAAAGAAATTGAAATATACAAATTTAATTGTTTGTGTTTTAGATTATGCTATAACGTAACCGACTAGGAGTTCGGATAGTAATCTAGCAGAGCCAACAATCTAGAAAACTCGGTAATATAGCAACTTAGCACAGAAGCTAATAACCCACAGCAGATAAGAAGGCACGTTATAGTCAACACGCGTGTATTAACGAAACTCACACTCAATCGGTATCGGCTTAAAGAAATACGAATAATTATCAAGTGTCTTTTATCGGTGGGGAAATAAAGAAAGAAAAT
>CAADRB010000053.1:265870-316930 GCA_900708905.1 Hymenolepis diminuta | reverse complement strand
TTCATAGAAGAAATATTGGGAGCGGGGGAAAATAATTATCATTTCTTCTAACAGATTAATACTTCGAAAAACAATGATGGAATGTTGAATTTTTGAATTCTTGCTCAAGCAGAATGGATTTGTCCATCAGACAAATAATGGGAAATCCGATTACTTTGACAATGTCATCTGAGTCATTCCCCGCCCAATAATGGTGTTAAACACAACAGAGCGCCTTCAAATATAGTCACCGTAAGTAAGTAAAACGTAACAACTGAATTAAATTATTGGATACTGATCATTTGTAAAATCACTGATATCGTTTTTAATGCAAAATGACTTGATAATTAAAAAGTATCTGGACACTTGGAACAGTAGAGTTATAAGAGATGAAGCTGAATGTAGTCATATAAAGTAGATAATAGAGCTAGCATTGAAAATCGTACTCTATTTGGATCCTGGATACATTGGGTTAACCATTTTCTTATGTTATGTCCTAATTTTCTAAAGTTCAAAATCCATTGTTTGAATTCCCATATTCCTGGATGAGTTCAATTCATATCACCTCGTTTCTGTTTTCACTTTCTTACAGATAAGAGCAGGCAAATGACATCAGTAAATAGACTTTTAAAATAGCAGTGCCAATTAGAGTTCACCCAACATGAAGTCAAATACACTTTGCAGTGTGTTTTCTCACTTGGATCACATATATTATTTTATAGAGTTGGATATTTCATTGCCGTGGTGAAAAATTGTCTTTGTTTATGAGGGTTTGTTTAAATGAATTCAAGCACACATTTCTAAATGCTCTATTGTCACTATCATTTGAATATTGCTACTATAGATGTTCGAAAAGCATATTTGTATTTCAGGGTTTTTCACTAGGTCGATAAAAATTTTTTCGTAATGACAGGGAAGCTTGAGGTTAAATATAGAACAACAACCATCTGTGATGATTGTGAATAAAGCCTTGTAACCAAAGTTAAAATCGAACCAATTTAAAAAGGGTATCTGAATGATGTCCAGAGTTATTATTAAAAGTTCGGTAACAAAGTTCAAGTGCGCATGTGTGCGTTGCGTGCATTCACATTCGAGCTTCTTTGTGCAACCTCGCATTATCACTAAGGGCTCAAAAGTACTGCCCACTTTTGGGCCTCACTTCACACAACTCCACCGCTTCGTGCTGACCAGGAGTCACCATCTAGACAAGGTGAGTACCCATCCTTTATCTCCAATCTCCCTGCCCCGATTTCTGAAGAGAAAGCCCACCAATCAATAAACCAACTTTACTTAAACAGTTTCAATTTGCTTGCAGTAAAATTTACAGTAAGTAAATCTCCATAGATTATTTCAGATTGTGGGAATAAAACTATAAATTTCGCATTCTAAAGCAATAATTTTTATTCTAATATTCCGACTTAATTTTGATGCCAACAAGCTACTTTGCAGCGATTTATCCGTACGTTTTTTAACGGCTTAACTAAAGCATCGCATCCCGTTTGTTATCGATCGATTTCTCCAAAATGTTTAGAGCGCACTCGAATTATCGATTCAAAGAATGCTTCTGATTAAATAATAGTCTAAATTTAGGGCTAACGTTTTCAAGCTGAACAATATGAGGACTTACAAATAAAGTTATATAACATTTTGGAAAGTAACAAAATTTTAAAATAATTAAGAATACAAATTATTAACATTCTAATCATCTTATCTAACGTACCTGATAACAGTATTTTTGTGGCTATCTCAACTACAAATTTGAACAATCACTTTGGGCGAAATCCTTGTAATACTTATCTAAGTTTTCTCGTCTTAAATAGCAACCTAAATAGACGTTTATAAACAATGTAGATTGATTTGTATTTTCAAAAACAGAGCCTCGGTATATCAATTTTAGTATTTCGAAAATTTTTCATTATGCAAAACGAATTCATTAATCAACTTGCAAAATTGTCGGAATAATTCCTATAATGTTGCGTGAGAATTATCAGTCTTCGCTTTTCTAAAAGTACTTTTTTTTATTTTGCTGCGTCGTTTCATAAGGAGGGCCTTTAAAGTTCAGCTCATCTCCGCACTTTAAAATCAATAGTGCAAATTCTCTTTTAAATTCTTTTAACCAATTTCGTTTCAAAATCGAGAATAAAATCAGCCAGTTTAACTTTTTTCTTTTTTCATGCTTCGATTCAAATGACATCAAAACAAAAATTTGCGCCTTACCTGTCACATTTCGGCATAAAAAGCCATAAATCCAAGTTGAGACTGACTTTTATGTTTCCAATTACTAGATTCATTTGATCGAAAAATTATCAGTTTATGATCAGAAGAAAGTGTCATTTGGAAGGGAAGATGCACAATCACCAAAATTCTATTTACTGAAGAAGCAGTGTGAAATTTGAAGATTTTGAATATGAAGAGTAAGGATTTCTGTGGAGCTCTAGTTATCACTGACATCTCTTTAAGATATTCTTGGGCTTGAGTTATTTGAGAGTTTTATAATTGCTCAATTGGCTACTCTTGTAAAATACAATTTCTGTACTGTGGTACTGCTAGCAGGTATAATTTCTACCGTTATGATTCATCCGCCACATAACTACTAGATTACAGTTAGCACAGACTAGGAACAAAAGGTTAAAACCAAACGCAGTTAAGACAAGACATTTTATTAACCAAACAATGACATTATATAAGAATACAAGTTGTCTTCATGCTGTTGATGTCGGGAGATCAAAACACCGCTGAACTGATAACGGTTTTAGCCCCACATATTTGACAAGCTGTCAGGAGCGGTGGTTGCCCTAGTCTTGATAAAGTGATGTGCGACTTAGAAATTATCCGCGGGAATTGATTACCCAGGCAAAACATGAACACTGCAGCAACGAATTTTATTTAGCCGTATTCAGAGGGGATAGAGGTCAGTTGGAGCTAACGTGTGAAAGCTGTTAAATGAAAACCACACGGGTTGTCGGTTTTCATTCGGTTTTATTATAACATCCGCGTCTAATTCGTTCAAAAATAGAATAAGACATACATCTGTTCAAGTATTTATCGTTTGATAGTCACTTTAGTCCCTTCTCAGTAAATACTGAACAATTAGCCGGCATAAATTAAAATATGCATTAGGCACAAATTATGTAAGCTGGAGTCACCAATTGAACAGAACGTCGTTTAAATACTACTTTGACATGGGGTACATATAAATTTAAATATAATATTCACCGAGGAGATGAGAAAAGTAAATTGGAGAAATCAAGATTTCTACATAGCTGCAGTTACGATTAGGACGTCATTTGGAGCTCATTTTTCAGGCCAAATGGGTAAAAGGTACTGTAAGAATTTTTCAATTCAAAATCATCCGATTACGTGAGAAAGTGAATACTTAAAATACCCACGTCTAAAAGTGGGCCACTCCCACAGTCAATATAAGCTCTTTCTGTTTTCCTTCTTAATGACTAAGATATTAGAATGATATTAGCTTAGGATATTTTAATATAACAACATTTATTTTTAATCCCCATACATTTCATTGAGTAACTTTCACTTTCAAACCTATACATTTTAAAGCCTGGGCTGCATTTTTAAAGTGCAATACTGTAGAGACACTATCTTTTTCAACTTCAGGATACATACTGCACCCATTAATTTTTGGAGAAAGACTTTATGGAATTACCAATTTATTATTACCTCTTCATGACAACATTCCAGTCAAAATGAACTGTTTATTACCCTGCTATTTTCGTTACTCTTTTTCAGTAAAATTGGTTGTCGCTTACTAACGGTCAGCTTTCGCCCTTTTTTCATAAATAACAGACCAAATTTAAATTTGGAAAGCTAGTGTTTAGAGTAATGATAAGATAAATCGTGGGGAAAAAATTCTAATTTATTTAATCTCGTGAGAATTTGGGTTTTCATTTAATTTGACCATGATTATCCTGTAGCGGATGCTACACCAATAGGTCTTTTTACTACACATAAGTAATCCTCCTAAGCAGTCCGAATAGCCTCTAGCAGGGTCCTCTATTATCAATTCACTCCCAAATTGGCTAACCTATGCCCAACGTGGTAAGAACCCGAAAGATGCTAAGTGGAGGGGGTTTATTGACTACTTCGTTGCTTTTTTGTGTGCTAAAGCTTAGTCATTAAATACAAAACCATGCTAGGCTGCAGGGATCTTGATTGCTGATTGGTTGAGGAGGTCTCTGCACACACGTCCGCGCCTGTTCTCTACGCGACCGGTTACATTCCGCACTTCCCAGAAAGTTCTAGCGCAGGTGATTCAATCAGCCTTGTTAGCGTTGTGAACCCCACAATCTATATCGCGGAGCAAAATCCAGATTCTTGCTATTTTATTCATATCATGTCACTTGAAATTTCCCCTTCATCTGATTTAATAACTGACTTAATTTCGTCTTTAAAATGATGTCTATAACCTACATGCACAGCTTAGTGATTAGCAAATTCTATGCACAATTTCACGGACCTTCTCTTTCTTTTAAAACTGACTTTTAGCCCGTTTTTGTCCTTTCAAAGAGTTAAAAAGGTGGTCTGCTAATTCTGATTTTGAGGTCTCGTCACGCATTTCATCAAGGAAAGCCATTTAAATGCAAAATAGGTTTTAAGAAAGTTTCCAAGAAGGTATATTTACCATGTTGAAAATTGTTTAGGAACTGTAAAAACGTTCTCTTGATGTTCCAATATTGTCTAAGCTTGGAAAATATTAAAAAATTAAATTTTAGACAATTAATATTTGGGATAATAGAAAGGCACCCTTCAATTTAAAAAAAATCACATAATATAAAAATTATTATAATTTTAAGAGGGACGTGATAAGAACACACAACAGGAAGTTTGATTTGAGGTTCAGTGTTTTGTTAATCCATTCACCTTCAGTTTCTTGAATCGCTCTTGTCTTGATTTTTTCATGACTTCGTACTCAACCAAGTGATTTCCGATAATTTGGCAGGTTTTTGAACTTTTGAAGTCTGGAGATCTTAACTTTTAAGTCAACCGGTATTCGACTATACTTTTAATCGATCAGTCAATCTATTAGTTCCATTGGAAAGCTTCCATAAGATTCGTTTATGCTGTGAACCACCACTACCCGGATATATTATGTTTAAACATATTCCACATAATGATGAGCTGCTTAGGTCGACCATCACTTAAGCTAATAGACATAAAAATAGAAACGGGACTTTAATTTGGCCTTCAAATTATTTATTTAAACCTACTTCTCTTTGGCTGTTCCCTTTTATATAAAACATGCGTTATTGATTACTAATATGTTATTATTCACCTTAATGATAAAGAATCTATGATAATGACCTCTATTTCTGATTTAATAATAAAAAAATAATAGCTGAAATTTTCAATAGATGAGTAAACTGGTGAGGGTGACCAGTTATAGAAAGTTTAAATATGGAGGAAATAGAGTTTAAGAAGAAGGCACAAGACTTTCAAGTAGTACTAATCCTGACAACAAAGTTAATGTTCGAGTCTGTCCAAGTTAGGCTTAGAGCTCTCCTCTGACAAAACTAGTGATCATTGTAAAAGTTTATAGAATATAATAGTGTTTCTCTACAGAAAAGATCACCAGTTAAGATCAGTTGTATATAGGACAAATGGGAATGAATGAGAGGAGAAGGAAGAGGAAAGGCGTTAATACTGAGTGGGATCCGGGTTGTTCCTTGTCCATTCATGAGCTTCTACAGGAAGCGTGATCTAAGCAGGTCTTTAGTAAGGAATATCAGATGAATAAGACAAGTAGTGTGAGAGGGCATAAAGAATATAAGATGTAAAAAAGATGAGAATAAGGACCAAGAAGCATAAAGTACAAAGGGTAAGAGGAAATGACCAGCTTGCCAGCTTGGCCGCAACCTCCACTACAAGCGAGAACCACGAAGATGAGTATGTGTCTGGTTCCTCTATGTTTCGCTCGTACACTGCACCTCTTTTAGACTGCGTGCAAGCAGGTGCTTCCATACAGATTTTGGCTAGATTGCTGGCTTATCAGCATGCTTGGGGCTAATAACATTGACAAAATGTCGTCACCTGAGAATTACGGCAAGCAGAGGTATAAGCCAGTGTGTGTGCACTACATGGACATAGACCACTGAGTCATCTTATAGGTACTGCAGAGTTTACAAAGGCAGCCGGGAGAGGTTTAAAAATGCAGTGGAATTCTAGATGTTCGTAAGTGAGAAAATTTAAAAAGGGTTCTATGGCCTGGAAATTTTCCATAAGTATTTGACAAATCTACCAGTTTGTACATGGCGATATGGATTGATAATCGGAAGTCATATATTATGAAAGGGTTTCGTATTATTGACAAACTATTTGTAAAAACAAAATCAGATTATTCATGTCCAACTCACGATCATTTACCTGAAAATTATACATTATTTAATAATGTATGCAATATATATGTTTCATTGGCTTGAAGTACTAGAGGTAGGAGAAATACCGGAAGATTAACTGAGAAAACAAGCTTTAATTTGTTTATGTATACATTATTTGTAAAAATACAAATTAGAGAAGGTTATGTATGAGTTTCACAGCCTGAGATTTTAAATTTGGCCCTTTTCTTCAAATTAATAATGCAAAAAACTGTTGCTAAAATTATCAGACTGACGTCATTCCCCGTTTTTTGAAGGAAACAAAGTTCTTTTTGACACAGGCCTAATTCTTGAGGAATGCTTATATTGTTCGAATACACATCATATGGATTAATTTTGTATTTACGGACTCCTTTGCTTGTTTTGACTGTAGTTATTGGTTATAGGAAATATATTATTGGTTGATATTTATTGATAATCATTTGCGGTTGTTTAATGAATCTATATCGATTTTTTAAGTTTGTATAAAATGCATAAAGCTTAATCATTGTTACAAATACAATTTCCTAATGCGCAGCTATTAAAATAAACCAAAGGGATTATTGTTTTTTTCCCACGTTGATTACAGAAACACTAAATTTAAGTTTCCTTAAAAGTGATAATGCCCTTTTACAGCTACCTATCGTATATGATTTCCGCTTATCACTCATGCAATTTTTAATTTCTTAAATTGAATACAAACCAAACTCAGTTTAAAGTAACATTAAATCTTGTTAGTAGAACTAATTTAGGTGTGCGATCAGGTTAGGCTTAAAATTATTCCTTTACAAAACTAATAATTTTCTTGACATTTAACAGGATAAAATAGCCTTTTCCAAATCAAAAGACCAAGAATTACATTTACGTCGTATTTATTGAAAGAATTTGGAAGACGAACTTAACCATTAAAATAGTCCAGACTTCTAAAACCGCTTTTTCTCTTATCGGTTTAATATCATTTTAAATAGCTTACAATTTGATTTATTTATCTCCTTATCAGATCAT
The DNA here is from genome assembly GCA_900708905.1 of Hymenolepis diminuta. Taxonomy (NCBI): domain Eukaryota; kingdom Metazoa; phylum Platyhelminthes; class Cestoda; order Cyclophyllidea; family Hymenolepididae; genus Hymenolepis; species Hymenolepis diminuta. The sequence continues at coordinate 309,575 of CAADRB010000053.1, read as the reverse complement.
TAAGATCAATCCTTACAAACTCAGATACAGTCTAACCCATATACAAAGGCATGGTCTGGTTTTAGGACAGCATGGTGGCTTCTTTAAACCTGCGTTTTCTTTCCAGACTTTTACCGAATTTGTAATGGTTTAAAATTAATTCCGGGCAAAATTTAAGCCCTTACGAATAGTGAATGTACGGGACCCATTTTGTACTTAGAAGTTCGGTAATTTCTTTCTAGAAAATTCTATGCAAACGTTTTGGGTTTGTCAGTTCTATCGATCTCATTAGAAGTCAACTCGAAATCTATAATTGGGTGGCCATGACGTAATTATATGACAATTTAGATTGGTTAGGTAAATTTGCATATTTATACCAAAGGACACCATTGGTATAACAACAAGGCGCACATACTGCGGAGCTTGAAGCTTGCCTCGAACTCTCAACCGATTTCTTCTTCAGGCGAGTATTTTATGCCTATTTAAGTTATTTTAAGCTCACTTTCCCTTGAACTTTAAAAGGATTGTAATTATTTACATTGTTTTATCATATGATATAGCAAAAGAACATTACGTAAATGTTAAACACCCCTTTAAATGTCCAAAGTGGAACATCCGAATAAGGCGGTTTAGTGGATCTAAGCATTGGCTTAAAGCTCGTAAATTGCATTTTAAAATCTTAGTATCATATTTATGAATCTCCAAATCTCAAAATAAAATATCAACTATTAAATGACGCATTTGAATCTTACGGAATCAACTTTCCACTTGTTCCAATAAGCATTGTTTGCAGCAAATTTTCTGCGTAATTTGGCTTATGAATAATTCATCGATCACCAGTTGATCAGCTGTTCTACTAAATGAGTTTTAAAAAAGTCGATATCTTTTGCGTCTTAGTTAACTACAAAAGGTAAGGCAAAATTGCGATGGAAAAATTTTATTGATTTTCCCAGAAGTTAAGCCGATTTGGATGGCTTTAAATAGGATCTATGGGAATATCTGTGTGTACTTTCTTTACAGAAGCGTATCGTATGGGTCTGAAATTTCAGAAAATGGCTTCAGCAGTTCGAATCTACTTGGAGAACGAGCATGGAGATAGAGAAGAATTACTTGATCCTGGCAGTGAAGTGGAACTTCGAAGTGAAAAATTTGTGCCTACTAAACGGGACGTAGATAGCAAAAAGATTCGTAAGTTTATTAATTGTTTTCATTTCTTACATTTATATATATATATATATGGACTATTTTTGATAGCACCCTTAGAAATAAATAAGTAATAAAATATTAATCCAATGCTTTCCGCCTCTTTATGGTTATTCTTCTCTGAACTAATTATGATGCTGGAAATCTTCATGTTAAAACTGTGATCACATAATCTAGCTAACAAAAACTCCACTGTTTTTATAGTTGTACTGAAAATAATGGAATTTTATAGCCATTACTATGGTTGCCATTTTCACTCAGATGACAGCTATTAAAATTATTTGATCTCATTTGTGTATTTATGTGTCTGTAATTAAATGTAGGGACGTCGTTTAGGATCTACTTTAATCAATCTTAAGAAGTAGACTCTAATGTTCTAATTATTTAGACCATTTTAAACTGCAAATTTATTCGAAAACTCGATTTAATTGAAAAGGTTTTTGCCAAAGTAACAAAGCTGAAATATACCAAGAAACCTGTTAAAAGTAACATTTTCATTTAAGAACTGTCCTCGAAATATATAATAATAGTTCCCATTATATTGATTTTTAACTAAAAGAATAAGCTACTATTTCAATTTTGAGGCTTAATTAATAAGTAGTGCGCAGAAAGTGTATTTTTATCACTTACGAAGGAGGTAAGTGTCCAATCTGTCATCCTTCAGTTATGGGATTTAAAGTTGCAATTTTCCTTCCGAATTTTGCTCGAAGACCATTATTAGTATTAGTATTATCATTCACTCACGACAAAGCAAGACATTTTATAATTTTTTCACGATTAAGCATCTGAACGCGGTTAAACATAAAAAGTTGGGTTAAGCAGAAGTTAAGGACAAAATTAGGTTATCAGAAGATTATTATTTCATTTTTACCTGTGTTCATGGGTGAATTCAAGTCTGCGATGTCCAGAACTTATTGACCAGTTGACTTATTTGCCTGGTTGGTGGTGCTATTTTCATATTTCTTAGAGTCAAGGCACTAGTTTACGCATATTTTTCATCCAAGAACGTTCTATTTTAAATTTGTCAAACCCAGAATTCGGTGTCATTTGAACGAAATATTAGACATTCAAAGTTCTGATAATTTTAGGAAACTTTTGATTTTGCTAATTTGAGCTAATTAAAAATTTGCACAAATTCAAACTTTCGTAGCACTGTTTTGAACTTGACTACGACATATAATGGGAATTAAGTCTTACAAACTTCTTTAAAGCTTATACTGGTTTTAGCCGTCTTATAATTCACCCAATATAGAGGACGCAGGAGGGGTATTTAATTGTCTCCTGCTGAAGATTTGGCAAGATATTGGACTCCCAATTCGAATTAATTCTCTCCTGATTCGACATTATATCAGGATTTTCACCTGATGATATTTCATTCTTTCCCAAGTACTCGTAACTTCTTTTCATTATAGTTTAATAATCGGAACGAATTAAAATTTTGAAAAAAATTCAAAACTGGAAACTTTTTACTTTTAGTCCCTGATCTCAGTAAAAAATACTCTTTGGTCCTTATAAGCTAAAAAACTATTTAAAGGAATGGATTCAAACAAATAATACATCTACCTGTTAGAGTTGAGTTGCGTCAACATTATGTTGTCATTTTCTAGAGTTGTTTAAATGTCAGACGAGGAAGCCTTTCTTATCTAAGTGTAGTTACTAGTGTGTAAATAAAGAATTGAATATCACCCCTGAATACATACATAATGAATTGTATATGATACCAATCCGTGAGGTAATATAATAATCAACAAACTTATTTGAAATATATTATTGTATTAGGTGCATTTGTTGGGTAGCTTGATATTTAAAGGACTAATTAAAAGGATCTTTTGAACAAGTTCTTCCTATATAATAGTTCTGTGAGATCATATTCTCAGTATGAGCTCTCTCCCTCAGGAAAGATCTATGCCTGTTGCTATGAGATAATCAGTGGTAAATATCCGTAATGACTTCAGCTACATCTGAATCTGATCTTGCATTCGGTTTCAAAGGAGCAAGTTATGAAATGTTCGAATATGTAACTTCTTGTCACTGCGGTTTGCCAATCTGAACCAACTTAAATTCTATGATAGAAAACGTTTGATAATGGAAATCGCATAATCTTACTTCTTAAATCTCATTTAAACCTGCAATTCAATGGTTAAAAGTTTCATAATATGTATTAAGTGCTTAAAAGAAATGAATCAAGCAAAAATAATATGGAAATGGATTAATCTATAATTAAATCGTATAAATTGAACTGTATCCGTATTATGTTGCATTTTAAAGCCAAGTTGTCTTATTATCTCTCTTATTTGGCAACATCTACATTATATTGATTTTTTCACTTAAGTAAATTAGCATTTAGAAAAACCGCGTTTAATATCGATAGGAATAATTGTTTATTTCAAAATACTGGGACTAATTTGTTGTAGTTATGACCACCTCACAGGGTCTTTCTCTATCGAATAAGCTGAAATTTTAAATGGGAATCCTTTCGCTAGATTTCTTTTGAAAGCTTTTAGTCTGTGAAAACCGAGCTATTTGTGTGGGACGCATGGTAAACTCCTCTTGAGACACAACGACTTGAGCAGGACAGACCCCTCAAGTGTGTCGGTTGTCTATCTTAATCAGTTGTAATTGACATAAAATAAAGTGTGAACTAGACTAGACATGTTCCTTCTGGGGTCTTCTGTGGTCGTGTAAATAGTTGACAATCCGTTACGGAATACATCACTAAAATTACTAAATCATTTAATAAATGTATCATCTAAAGATGGACGGAGTAATATGTATCTACCAATGTTATTTGTATTTGAAAGAGATGAAAGTGAAATTGAAGTTATTGTATGTACAATTGTAGTTACAATCTTCACAAATAATGGTTAGGGTTCATATGTTTTCGAAGTCAGGTATTTCGAAACCTTTTCTATTCGCTTGATATCAAAATAAATAACACATCCGCCTAAGTCCATAGGATTGTGACTGGATTAAGATCTATGTCGTATTCCTAATCATAGGGTAGTTGGATGTTTTAAGATAAGGCTTCAACTATGCTTAAATTAAACAATGGTCGCTCAACTATATTTTGTCATTGTTTATTAAACAAATTTTGACGTCATTCTATATAATTTCAAAAGAGTGCAAATCATGTTTTATGTGTGATGGATCTACCTCATGACGAAATCTACTTTTTACGCTAATAACGGGTACACATGAACCTGACACCTACAGATCATGTGATGGAATCAATCAAATCAGAGCAAAATAAGATTTATTATTGGACACTAAGATAGGCACTGGTCGGTAAGACATGTGAATAGGGAATTATGGTATTATATAATCGATCTTCATGCTGCTTTTGTTATAATAGATAATAGATCAAAGGCAGGAAGTTCATTTAAACAAACTAATATTCGGAATTTGTGTCTAAAGCGCATCATGTGGTAGTGTAATCGATCGTCCCCGTATATAACCGCGCATAACCGATAAAAACACCGTGCGATTAAGGCCATACGGTCTGGATACCTGAATACAGCATATCGAAATAGTATCCCTGTTCCCAGAAATGGGATTTTTGACCTTCTAAGGTCATTAATTTACGCATCACCATAGGGTTAAAGATTAGTCGAAGGATGTAAAAGGCGTGATATTAGCATATATTTAAATGCGTTAAAATATTATATCTCTAGAAATGACTTTATGTCCTTTAGTATTACTAAACATTTGATAAACGGTCAATTGATTGATCAGATAGATGTTTGGCTGATATTACAACATTATAGTAGATATGAAATTTGAAGGTTTTGAACCTTTAAAGCAAAGACCGAGCAGAATGAACTAGTTTCATTACTGAGACCTTTTATCTCAATATGTTATATTATTATATCCCACGACAAGGTACTTGCGGGACAGCAATTGAGTGGAATAAAGGGGAGGCGATTAAAAAGAGAACGTCAAGAGTTACTTCATTTGATTTTCGAATCCGGGCAATAGAATATTTACTTAACGGATACTTTATTGCTTCAAATTCCACGGTTCAAATCCATATTTCGTTCCCTAAATTACTGATCATTCTCCAGTGCCTATTGACCAACCGTTTAATTATGATGTTTGATCTTGCCACCTCAGTACATTTCCACTTTCAAAGGCCAAGCATCATGATCTTAAGCAGCTTACATTTCTTGTACTTAGCAGGGCTCACAGAGCAGAGTTTACTCAAGGTCATAAAGATATTTGAGTTCATTTAATTCGATTGTATCTAAGTATAAAGACAGTTGAAAAATAAATAGCATTGATTCCAAGCTTTGATTCATTTGCCTGTTCGCGCAACCACATGTTCCACAAACCAGTTCTAATATTTATGATAAAGTATATCTGAAATGACACAAGTTTGCAACATTGGTTGTTAAAATCGATATTTACTTTATATCTGGTGGCCAAAAAGCTTACATAAGCGAACATTTCCATTACGTTTTATAAATACTACAGACATTAAATGTCCCGCAAAATTATTCAAATGGATTATGAATTCATTTACGGTTTTTTGCCTTTTAGGTGAATCAGTCCTTTCCTCTTGGTTCAGAACAGCCAGTGATCGACAGAAGAAGCTTCAAACTCTAGTTGAGGAATATAACGAACTCGTTCTTGCTGTCAATCAAGGTCAAGAGGTTACGAAATCCTAAATCCCTACCATCCCATCATCAGAATTGTCACAAGATCGAAGCAACTTCAAACGCAGCAGTGCATTGAAGCTCAGAAACATTTAGTTTTCCTATCATACTCACGTTGCCTTCCTTTTTTCACAAATATTTACTAATAAGATTTGTATTTTAGTGCTTAATGATTTGAATAAAATGATAAATATTTGATCTGGAAACGCAGACATTAATTTCATTATTGGTAATTTTCGCAACGATGAATCATTTTGAGCTTATAATGCCTACGATATTCATAAGAAATGGTGAAATTCAATATAAATCTTACAAGCTCATGACTGATACAAAAATATAGTGAGATTTAATATCAATACCTTGAGGTGGAAAATGAGCAAGTAGCTGTCAATATTGCTTCTATGTAGGAAGAAAGACGTGAAATTTCAAGATGTCAATCCTGAATTATATATATATATTACTTATTTTTAAGTTACATTGGTGCTTATCCTTGTTTGTCCTTTGGATATGTTTAGGACTGTTAAATTTAATTGAATTTTGTTAAGTTGGCGGTCTCAATGGATCTCAGTTTTCTTGAACTAAGACTTTGTATTTCCATATAATTTTGTGCCCTTGAATTTCATCTGATAGTAGAGTAAGCCCTCATCTGCAACTATTAAATCTCATCTTCGCAGCTTTTAGCCGCAACTAAAATTTGCAAAAACATTTTCATTTGGGTAGAAAAATGATTGACTTGTCAAGCATCGTGTGTAATTATGGTTTAAATGCCAGATTTCTCTATCCTTTTATTATTATAAAAACGGATTATGAGGATTTTGTGTAAAATTGTTGCTATTAGAATTTGTAATGCTGTAGATTTTACCCTTTCAGTATGTTTCAATTTACTAGTTTACCAGAAACCGCACATACGTATTCTAGCAGCAAAGTTAAATTTGTATACATTCAACATCAAAGTAAGTTCATATGCTTGCGCAAAACTCACCTTCTTAAATCTAGAATAGAGATGTGGCAGAGTTCTTAAAGTTCTTAATCCTGCCGCGTCAGAGCTCAGTATTAGCTCAAATGAGAAATAGAGAAAATATTTGCATGTTCAGTTCCACTCGATGTGCAAAATTTCCAACGAGCATTGCGTATCGATGTGATGCTTCTATGGATCAGGCTGACAGTAAATCCATTGGTGGGAAATATTTTCCAACACTCATTAGGGTAGAATAATAACATCCAAAAGCCCCCCTAGAAAAAGTCGCATTCTATCATTTCTCTTCGAATTAATATTAATCATCATTGCTGGTTATTTCCTTCATTTCATGAAAATAGGATATCTATTAATGAACTTAAGGCAATGTAGAATGAAAGGGTATAAGTGCACTGAAGATTGAAAGATGAATCAAGAAGTATTATAGGGTACAAAAAGGAGAGAAAGCAACCATCTTGGCACAATGGCCACTACCCTCTCTCATAACATGGGGAAGATAAGTATATCTCGCCAAGCTAGCTTCCCATTGGCCAATGTTTTCCCGTGTTGATCTGTGTGCTACTTACTGGCCGACGAGATTGCTTAGCCTGATTACAATTCGCCAGGAGCAACGTGTCTAGTGGCTTACGGTAACATTATAAACTAACAGTTTGGGAGGTACCTACATTTGCATACTTATCAAGCAGTGACACTGCTAAATCTGTCTTGTATCATGAACATTAACTGCAAAATACTAAGTATAAGGACATAGGATGCGTTAACACCCAGATTTGATGTCTTTATGTCTAGCTATTAAATATAATAAATAGAATCCGCCATCTATTTCTTAGTTAAATATCAACTTTCCTGCAACTTTGATTTGTATTCGTCTTATTTCGAAACCTAGAAATACTGAAGACAAAATCTTTATAAGATCATTTATAGTGACTGCTTTTCTCAAATATTTGTAAGAGTTATGCTAATTGTGAATACGCATTATTAAGGAATGGACTGCTTTCGTCTTCTGAAATATTAGTGAGCTTAATATGCTTAATTTATGAAAAATAGAAATTAAGCTAATTAATCGAAATTCATAAGCTTGCCTAATCCTTTTGACTATTGTAAAGGATCCCATTTTGAGTAATCTGAGAAAAGGTCACGCTATTCAACCAGTATTGGAAAGCGAGACTGTAACAATATAACTCAATGCCCACTAGACGAATTCGAAATAAAGCAATCAACTAGTCAATGTGGTGGCTCAAGAAACTCAGTCGAAAGTGGAAATGGGACATTTGACATCTGAATACAGCCAAAAACACCTCTGATGCAATTTGATTGCAATTAAATTAGATATATCCTTAAGGCCTTCGTATCAAATTAATGTATATGTTGTAAAAAAAATGAAACAAGAATACTTATACTTACATAAGCAGAAAAGAGGAAGTCAATAAATGATAAATGATTACTTGTTGACGATGTTCAGTACTTGTTGACCGGTTTTTTTTAATCAAGAAGGGTCGGTCTTATCACTTCATTTTAAATTTTTGTACAATGGTTGAGAAGGCAAAATGCTCTTGGATTATATTCGGCGGCTTACAGTTTTGGTATAACAGTGATGAGAGCTCCGCAAATTGTGTTTACTCAGAGTGGGTACTCTTATGTACGCTTCTTACACGGTCAAATACACTTTCATACTCGTATATATTAGGTCACTTGTTGATTGTCTATTGATTATCGATTTTCAGTCCAGTCCTATATAAACTGGCAAACAGTTCAATGTTTTTAGGTTGCCATTGTAAAGCTAAGCAATCGTCCTATTTTTCAATAAAACAATTTTATTTTAAAATTATTTCATTCTTACTCGTCAATGTGGATTTTGACATTACTAAAACTGAAATAAAGGTCTTAAATTAGTAAATCCTCTTAATCATTCCTGTTTTTACATTTTGTATTAAAATGCAACTCTTCAAGAAGGTAGATTAATTTTGTGGAGTCTAAGGACTGCATTCATGTGAGTTTGGTTATAATTACCAACTTTTTTCACCCAATACTGACACGTGAATCAGCATTTAGTGCATGGCAATAAACAATTTGTTTACCTTTTCGCAGGCTCTTTTGCAACAGTTTTCCCAATTTACTTGGCAAACCTATGAAATTGAAACACAGTCTTCTTCAATGGTGAGGTTTAAGTTATAAATATCCTTCCGCATTACGGTAAATGTAAATTCATGACCCAAAAATGAATCAGTCTAGAATACTCAAACAACTAGCGAATGATGCGAACCGAAATCAAGTGTTCAAGCATTTGTTTTTGAATTAGTTTATTGGATTACATCACATTTTTCAGCATTATTTCATACGATTTGGAATTAATTCTATCCGCTTGTTTTCGAGCAATTTAAAAAATTGATTGGGTTTCGTTTTTTTCTTTGGAGTCTGATCTGTTTATGCTGACTCAAGCAACATGAATACAATAAATTAAAATTTCTTTAAAATCGAAATGAAGAAATGGAAATTGACATTTTAGGTAAGGAGTAATCCCTTTATTGTTCTTTTCGCGCAAATTTTTGAAATTTGATGATTATTATTTTTGATTTTTTATTTACCAAGTATTTGAATATTTCTTGTGAATATATAATTATCATTGTCTGCGTTGCCCATGGTAAGGCAAAATATTTCTCATTTTAATCATGAGGATACATCAAATTTGAATTTCACTAAAATAGTCCAAATAAGGGTGAACGGATAGAAGTAACAATGGATTTGCTTCTGATGATGTCTGTTTTTACCCAATAGATAAAATTCATTAACCAACAATTGCAAGCTTTAGAATTGTCTTCCCAAGTTCCTGATTGATGATTCATTTAAATGGTTCTCAATCTACAGTTGTCTGCCTCTTTTTATAATAATTGCTTTTCATAAAACAGAACTTACTAGAATCGGGGATAAGTTGCTATGGGTGATATTGTATGATCTTATAATACTGGTTTATCGTAGGACGGAAAAAGTTCAGGAAAACGTTAATCAATAGAATTCCAGGCCTTTTTAAATAAAAATTCTTTTATCATTATATTATCCTTTTGACTTATACTCTCATGAAAATTACTTTCCATCTAATTTTCGTCTGAACGCCATCCGCCTACTCATAATTCGTATTCAAAATCATCCCAGTCTTCTCTTTTTATACGTTCTATGTTATCTGTAGAAAATTAATTTTATAGAAATAACCTCTTACAATTTGTTTCTTCAATACTGCAATGAAAAGCAAATGTCCCATTTTCGGGTCGTATTTATTACAGTTTTAACAAATATTTTCAATGACATAACTTTGCATGCTCTATGATTACCTGGAATATGCAATGTAAAATACGTCAGTTGTATTCGACAACTAGGCCCCAGGATCTGCGGTTATTTTGAAATTCCCCATTTTAGAACTAGCAATCTCTTGGGAGGCCAGGAATCGAGGCATCTAAATACTTAAGGGATTACTTCCCATGTATTTTCTCTTTATTTTGCCTGATTACTATGTTTGACTGGTGAATTCTTTTGAAGTAACTATGCTGCCCTCCGTCCCAATTCCCCATTTCTCGTGATGCACTACAGTCGGGGAGAAAATCACCAATCTTTCCTCTAGATTGCTTTTGGAAAAGATTTTATTCCTGAACAGTGGAATGCTGTCACTTAAATTCAATGAATAATTTACAGATACTGGTATTTGGCAGGATTTATAATGTTCCGTTTGATTATAGATTCTGGCAGGTTAATTTCGGAAGAGGATAAAAAACTTAAACAAATATGAAAACTTTAAGGTTTTAATATTTTAATTTTGGTTTGTTTGAAAAGGAAGGACAAGAACAACACCTTTATATTCGACATACATACATAAATAAGTCCATGGACATTCATCACTCCCGTGTATTAAGGAAATCTGACTCTTAATAACTTTTCTCCAGCAGCTAATCTTCAATTGAGTCAACTCATGATTACTATATGTGAGTAAGAGTGGATCTTCTTATTTCTCTAATAGTAAGCCAATATATGTAAGTAGCTTCCAAGCTACCTCAATGCCGTTCTATATATGCAAGGCTTGCACAAATTCCTGTAATATGCCCAAAAATTACACTTGTATGCTAATAATACATCGTAAATTACTTCATTTAACTACCAGTTAATCTTGTAAGAAGTCAGTATTTAAGTTCATAATCAATATTTCATTTTTAATTTATTCTTTCGTAAAATGTGTTTATTTATAGCTTTCTGACATTAAAACAGGTTCCTTAATTGCCTTCTATTTATGATAGACTCGACAACTTCTTTTGAGTCGAATGTATTGTGGCGGAAGAGAGAGACAACGCGTGTAATGAATCATTACTTTGTCTCGTTTTAGTACTCTGTCCTCTTAAAGGGGCTGCTTTGCCAGAATACGTCTCAAATTTTTAAAGATTTTCTCGAAAAATTTTAACAAAAGCATTAAGGTTTTACTAATTCTATTTGAATTAAGTCATGCGGTTGGCGTCTATTGTGAAGCTAAGAAAATTAAACTATTATAATGAATTTTGTATAAGTCAATACAGACTTCAATCCCAATGGAGCCCACCCGGTTATATTATAAGTCGGAAACATTAAATAACGGCCGTCTACCCCGGGGTATTAACAAATTGCAAGTTCCAAACAAATGCTCTCCAACAATCTGCCAGTAGAAACACAACCAACGAACTGTTTGGTTTCCCAGCAGCTTTCCAACTGCTCTACATATACGAGTAACTCTACCATTAGTGTTCATAACTTCATGAAGGTTAACATTAACTTCATAAATAATTATTTCAGTTATTTTTGCTCTACAAATGGATTGCCAAATATTCGAATTCCTCAAGGATGATAAGAGTTAAAAGTTACACCCGTTAAATCAAAAGCTATGATTTGGACGGCAGTGTTTAGCGTTCTACATTACATTTACTGGGGAAAAGGAGACGAATCGTATTGAAATTAACGATAAATGCATAAATTAAGTTGCGATTGGTACTGCTTCGCTCACAAGTTCTTCATGTCATGAGCATTTGGAGGTGTTCTATTCATTAAAAGCCCACCTGTAAAGGCGCATAATCCTGTGTTTCACAAATCAGTTCACATCAGTAATAAAGTAAGGCTTACACATGGAGTTAATCTGGTTTTAAATATTAGGAGGCGGCGCCTCTCCCATCTTTAGACTTGCTGAGCTCTTATTTGACATAAATCAGCGTTTTCCAGATCCTACATTTTGCTTTTTTAAAGAGAAGTTGTCAGCGCAAAAGAGTTAGAAGCCACCTATTGTTAACTGTCTTCCCTCAAACTTTCGCATTTCGCATTTCTCATACCTATGGCTCACTCTTCTACCTACACAGTTGAGAGACAAACATCTCTTCTTTTTCATTACAGATAATCACATTAAGTTTTCTGCTTACTACCCTTTTTTTATGATTAAATATTCAAAATGAAGATCAAAATAGTTAAAATAAGAGTAACAGCCTAGCAAAAATGGTCTATCCCTCATTCGTGACCGCTGATTCGTCTCAATGATATCTTCCTTCATTCTAAAATAAGAATTTTAGGAATCCGGAAGTAAATAATAAAATGAAGAAGCTGACAAAATGGGCAGAGTTTATAACTTGTTTACTTAATAGAATATTGAATATACCTACAACTAAGCATTACTTCGTGATCTGCCCTGACGCGTTCGCGTGTACATATATATATAAACCTTGCGCACCTACCCCCGCAATACACCATGTGGTGTGCGTTAACGTATTCTCTTCCTTTCTCAGAGCTAGCGCTTGCATAGTGTCTATGTTGGAGGACACAAGCTTAGTTTTCTCTCACATTCATACAACTGTTGCATTCCTATACACTTTCGACATGACTGACAGCTCGAATTCATCTCCAATTGTAAAACGCATTTCTCATTGTTGACAAAAATAATGAGGAAGCACTTTTTTACCCTTTGTATGAAAAATAAGTCTGTATTATAAATTGATTGGTTTAGCTTTCGATCTGCTTCGACCATTGCTTTAAATGGATTTCGTATGAATTTATCCCCGTTCGTGATGGAAAACGGCACTTTAATGAAGCTCAATTTAATCTATGTGTTCACGAAATGTTTGCTTGGGTTAAAATTAAATCTAGTCTAGCGAGCGTTGAAATATTGATTTTCAATCGCAGCACTTTACTCCTAATTCATACAATTTGCCGATCAGATTTTGGCGGGAATCTTAATCGATAAATGTACGTTTTCCATTATGCATAAAAATCAAATTAATTTTTAAGGCGCATATGCTAATTTAACACCTCGTGCAGTGAAATATCGATTTCCGATTGCGGCAGGTGTTGTCGAGTAAAATTTAAACACTTAGTTTTGCATTTGAATAAGAAATATCTACATATCAAATAGGTAGTAAATAATACGTGGCATAGCAATCAGGAGCAAATAGAAACAATCGAATGTTAATCATAATGTCGTCATGACTAAGAATCACTATAAAAATCGCATCATCGTAAAAAATAAAAATTCCAAAGCTTTCGAAGTTTTTCTTAACACCACTTTTCAAGTTAATTGTGAGATTTTGAAGTGGAAATTTAATTGAGAATTCAAAAATAATTTGGCATGTACTATCTTATCAATCGCAAGGTAAGGGAAAATAAACAACCTGAATTGATGTTTATTCCGATCGCTATCTTAGAAATATGAATTCGCGAAACCATTGCAATTTATTCATTCTATTGTTATCTATTTAGCAAAAATGAATAAGCAAAGCCTCTTTTTTATCAAATTAAATGGTCTTTTGAGATTAATTAATGAATATCCACATACTCTCCCCGTCATGTGTTGGTCGATTGACTCAGAACTAAAAACTTCCCAGACCCATTAGGAGAAGCGATACCGAACTCTTACTTGGATAGGGAGGAAATATCCTGAAGCCGCTCCTATGAGAAACTCATGTTCTATCATCCCTTTTATTGGTAAGAATTAACTACAAATGTTGATGGGCATCGATCTGTGACTTTTGACTTAGCAGACAAACGTTGACGGCTACACCCTTTGCATACGGATTTCGAATTCTGAAAATAGGCCACTGAACTAAGGGGATATTCTGTTGGGGTAGGGGGCGCAATCACCAAAAGGATTTTAATAACTAGCGTGAATTCGCAGCCTCTTAAGGAGAACAACTAATAGCGTGAGAAAGCAAACTATCCTTATGTGTATATTACAAGTTCATCTCAATGCAAATAGTCACATGATAGGATTTTAAATAAACTTCTTGATTACTTCTGTTTATTATTAAGACCATTCCCATACGTTGAAGAAACGAATCAAATGACTTGTGAAAGAGAGGTAAAAAACGCCCGAACTTAGAGACTAAAGATGATTATATACACGCTTAATTAATTATATTTATAGTGAGAAAACTAACGGTATATTCTATAATACTTCGGAATTTAGAAGCTTGTGAGGGTGATTAACGATCAAGTGCAAGTTTAATAATGTATTTACAATTTGTGTGTACGTATATATTAAATTGGATCGAATCGAGGAGGGTCTGAGTATAAAGAAGTGTCACTAGCAACGGGAAATTTTTGTTTTCAAGCAAATTCATTTGATCTTGCTCTCCTCTATTTAATTTGTATTTTGATACGAACATTTAATGATTAAGAAGGAAACAAATAATTATCTTGAATATCGCTATAAAGCCAAATTTCACTTTCCTGCAGGATACTGTCTAAATTATATACGATTTTATATTTGGACTAAATATAAGCTGTTTGGTTTAGTTGCTTCATGACCATGTTCCTGAGTGTTTTCGTTTATTCTTAGCAACCGCAGGAAAAATAAATAAATTTAGACGAACATGATTATAATTAATGTGGTCTTCCATTCCCCGAAAATTCAGATAAGCGATTGCACTGCCCTGGATTGGAATAATTTATAAACTGCCTGTGTGCTCTTTTTGTAAGTTATCACGTTGACTTGGAACAAGTTTCCTTTAAATAGGCACTTCCTGCTTTCAGTTTAATCGCTGTTCATTTGCATTATAACGAAAAATACGATCCTGTAGAAATAGAAAATTACTAAAGAAATATCTTTTATCTAATTTTGGGTTTTTCAATTTACCCGTCTTCTTCACTATTTCCCTCGTTTACGTGGCCGCCTATTTTCACCCTCTAAATTTTATAATTTTAGCTCTAACTGTCTCAGTAAACTAAGTTTTTTGACAGTTTGTGAATTGATTAGTTTCAATATCAACACTAAGACTGAAGGTTCACTGTAAGTAAACTTCATTGGGTTCTGCTATATTAGAAGTCTCTGAACAAATATCAACAAGCTGCCCATGGTTATTAGAAGAGATGAATTATTCAAGGTGGCATGAGGAACCAATTAATCCATTCGACTGATCAAATCCCAAAATTCGAAATTCAGAACGAGTGGCAGTGAATCATCCCATTTATTTTAAAGTAATTTAACAAATGAATGGAAGAATTCTGACCAAAGTAAGATCCATATGGTGCCCAGACCCTATTTTCTACTTCAATACGATCATTTGACTATTTTACAATTTTCTCTGTTTAGATGCTTTCCCCTATTTTAAAATTCTATTTTTTCTCTTTGCAATTAATAGCAACATACTACGTAAGACCAATTCTTCTTGTTTTATATATCTAAAAATTTTTGGGATAGATCGGCGTATTGCGAAACCATGTAAAATCTAAGTCCGGATACAAATATTTGTTCTTATCTAATTAAATCCAAAATTTGCACCTTTACCAATTATTCTACGAAACTATTAGATTCTAGTGTTGTTTATGTTAACCAAGTTGAAACCGAAAGTGCGCAAGCCAATGTTGATCTGTATGCCCTCCAAATGTAGCATTACTATCCTCAGAGCTGTCTGTGTTTTTTTTCTACTTTAAAAGCCAATTGTAGTTATTAAAAATTACGGTGCAGAAAAGTCACATTGTGCTAATCAAAGTTCCAAATGTATTTATCTCAGATCTTATTTATCACTACCTAATACACTGTTAAAATTATGTAATTCTTCAATTATTCGTAACAAAAAGTCAACATTTTATACAAGCTTAAGGTGTATTTGTTGAAACCCGTCCGATTAATGACTGCTTTTAAGAGAATCTTTTTCAGTTTTTACATTTTGTTATCCAACTTTTGCACTTTTAATTGAAAGTATGTGATATTCACTGACCAGCTTTCATTGAATCCAACAGATTGAGTGAGGGTTACTTGCCTATTACTTTAAACTCATAGTTTTAGATAAATCCCTAATCTGTTGAAAGTAATATCCTGAAAATTTAGTTAATGCCGTTTACTGGACGAGCACTAATCAGTAGCGACTCATGACCTCTAACCTGGCAAACGCTATTGGAAAGGTTCACAGAAATCCCTTAAATAGAATGTTATCGCTACGGCAATACTGCAAGATGCTCCCTCCATAACTATTCTCCGTATATCCTGGCTGACCAATAATTTGACCCTATAACCCCCACGCTCCCGATTTTAACTGCAAGTTTTAATTAGACCACACAAAATTTCATTTTATCTACTCTCGGTTGGACATCTCTGATTTTTCTTAAAATAACTCTCTTTTCATTCCGACCTTTTCCTCCGTTCCTTTGCGTGGTGAAGACTTTCTTGAAATTAAAGAGCAATACTTGGAGCTTAAATTATGGTTAAGTACATCATTCAGCTCCTTTAATCTTTGCCACTGATTTGTCAAAGGAATTGTGTTTTTGGAACAACTGATTATAGGTAGACATTAGTCATGTAATCTAGGTCAAATGAGGCCATACTAACAATATCAAGCATACAATGCCAATAGGGATAGGTCCATCCCACAACCTAATTAAAAGCATACAATAACTCTCCGATCATTTTCTTTAATTTTTCCCATCAAAAGCGTATACACATAAATGACTCAGTTAATAATGGTAATGAACTATTTGGTTACCTTCAAATAATATAAAAAATTCTTTAAAAACCACGTGTTGCATAACGAGAGTTTGAACGGTAGGAAAGCTGATGAAAATATTCCCTCATCCTATTGGCTAGACGACAAGATGACTAACCAATAGGCATAGGCTTACGTCTTGCCAGCAAGCTAAATTTTCTCTGAAAGCCTCTTTTTCCCTCCCTTTTTCCTCATATTGAAGATGGTTGTGCAGTCACTAATCGACTTTCAGGTGAATATAGAATGTTAGGTCAATTCTAGTTGGTATTACCTTATGTTTTTTTACTTTGCCGTATTTGCCTCAGATTTAAGGAATTTTTCATTTGAGCTCAAACGGCCAAAGGTCTCATTATATTGCATTGTCTACATGGATAAAGAACTTACAATTTTGAAAATACCATAGGCCTTGCTGATGCTTAGGCGACCGAAAATGTTGAGCTTAAATACTGTTTTAAAGGCTATTTTGGAGATTTTGCACTTAGAGATTGTGTTAGCATCGCGTATAGTATCCGCGTCAATTCACGCACATTTTCAGACTGAGTCACAGGCCTCGGTATGGGGTGGCTAGGACAACAGACATACGCGTACGATGACTCATGCCCACGCACTGTGACATCTATTCCAGTTGGGTGATAAATTGAATTCAAAATCTTCCCTTGATTGCTTCAATTTCGCACGCTCTAGGACAAATTGATTCGGCTATATTGTACTAAAATTAGGCTGAAATTAGTAGTAAAAAAACTCACTTAACTAAAAATCGATACCGCCCGCAAAACGTGAAAATTTGGTTAATCGAATTTTTCAGCCATGTGGTTAATTAAGCTCGAATAAGTGCGCACAAAATTAAGCTAAATAAAATGTATAAGAAACGCCACAAATTGCAAATTTACTTTATCACCAAAGCCCTATAACCGTGATTTCAGCTCAAGTTAGGTGATGACTAATCACATTAACCTCAGGCCGTGGATATTATAGCAGCCGGTCAAATTTTGGTGCTTGCTTCATGGCGAACGTAAATGATCCAGTAAGAGGACAACACAGTAAGAAAATAATCGATATTATTTTCTTTCTGAGCTGTTGAAAGTGAATTTTTCTGTGAGAATAGTGAATCTTACGTTAAAATTGAAATGTGAAACTTTTAATTCAAATCTTTTCAAAAAATGTGAAATTTGTTGAGAGATTCGGTTGCAGCACATAAATACTTTGCATCAGATCGTATCTGCTAATTTAGAGACACTGAGCTCTATGCTTATCTCCTAATTATTGCATATTAAAATACCACGAATAAGACACGGCAACTATAATTCACCTAGTAAGCGTCCTGTATACTGAGATTCAAGGAAATAAACTTTTATACTTTTGCTGACTGTTCAAAACAAAATTTCTGATATGTCGCTGATATATAAGCCCCGATTTGTTTAAAATTACTTTCAATGACACTACTTTGAACCAAGACATTGTAAAGAAAGAAACGTTTCAATGCAACCTAATTGTCCCAGATGAACGCTTAAGTAACTGCCAATGATTATCGAGTATACAAATTAGTTAAATTGGAAACCAATTAGAAAGCCGAGAGGACAACAAATCAACGGCTTGTTAAAAAGTGATTGGATCTATAAACGGTTTATCAGCTGTGATATTTACGATTCATGATCAAGTAATTCTTTGAGGCGTTAGGAGGTTCTGCTTTGGGCAATTGGGCTTTGGCCATTTAATAAAACCGCCTCGGATATAAGTATAGGAAGTTCATGATACCCTAAAATTGTGGTTAGTTAACTGACTAATCGAATAAGAAATATCAATATCAGAAGATAGTCAGCTAAATAAATAAAAAAAACATAAGACCTAAAACAGAGTAATATTATGACCCTTAAAGAAACGAGATGCCCGGATTAAACGGAACATTGCAAGGTGTCAGCTGAATTTATCTGATTGAAAGACTAAAAGTGAGCACTTTCGCTTTACCGTACTTAAATTGAAACCGGTACGCATTGGGTCATCGTAATTACAAAAGTAAACGTTCGTTATTCTCTGCTACTTTTGGTTTATCAGTAATCGAAATGGCGCATAGAGTCGAGCTCACTCAGCTACGAGTAGGTACTATTTAGCGTTCAAATTGTTGAAAGAGGAGCGATAAACTAAAATGGTTCGAGTGGAAATGTAGGACAGCTTAATCAAATGAATATCGAGTTTTCATCTATCAACCCTACTGCACTGCTACCTAGACTGCGAATACATGCATCCCGAAAAAAACAATTTTAAAAGACCAAGGCCCACTACTAACTAACAGGCCAATGGCGCTAAATTCACAAAAGAAATTAGTTGCCTTATTCAGAATTCAAAATGGAGTATTTCACCAGCAAAAGAGCAGCCTTACGAAGATAGACCCGAAGTAAGGATGATCACGCAGTAAACTGTCTTATGTGGCTTATGATGAGGATCTTTTAGGTAAAAGAACTGTCTGAGAATTGTGCAAAAATATTTAGTAAATAATCTCAAAATTGAGATAGAAACAATAAATAAAATGATTTTATAGATTGGTTTTGCAAAAAAAAATAGGAAAAACAAGTAAATAAGCTATTAGATACGACTAATATATTATATTACCTTTTAGAGCCTCATCAATTAAAACAACCAATCGCAATCGAGCTAGCCAGTTTGTAATCAGTATATAAGACGAGAAAGCATTCGCAGGCAGGGCTTTAGTACGCCTACCTTAGCCACAGCTAGATGTTAATTGGTCGGTTTCTCGCTGACCTTGTACGCAGTTGCCATGACGCTAATTTGTTTTGTCGTCGATAATAGGGCGTCTATGAACCAACGAACCTATCAGGGAACAACCTTGTTAGATTCAGCGAAAAGGGTTGTAGATGCCTTGTATAAAGTAATTTGGTTTCTGATTGGCTAACTTTTGATAGGCTCGTATGAATAAATGCCGCACGGATCGGTTCTTCTTGTTTACACTCAATCCGTTTCCACAGAATGTTTTGGTTAGTTATCGGAATTTTTTTATGTGAAATATCTTGATTATAGATGTCAGTATGGAGACAGGGTCATGATTTACCATCTTTCCACGCTGCTTTAAGTAAAATTAGTCCTGATGGTGTGCTAGACCTTGGAGAAGGTATTGCTAATGCATTTAGGATTCTTAATTTGAATCGGTTTCAGGCTAATTATGAGACCTATGGAATGGTAGGTTACCTTTTATCTCAGATTCAACAATTCAGGGCTGGAATCCGTCTTTAGCCGAGCATGCTGTCGTAGTTGTAATAACTCACTCATCCGCTTCTCTTGTGGTTAATGAGAAGGTAAGTCATATTTTAATCATATTATTCGTAGTTGGCAAATAAATGTGGGGATGATGTTCTCGCTTTGACCATCGGCTCTCACAGATGGGATTATTGGATGCATGGCGTTATTCTGCATTACTCGGGACTGGTTGAGACCGTTGACTTTGTGAATCCTCCTGAAGTTTCAGAAAAACATCTGGTCAGACCTTGTGCCGAAACTGGAGGAAACGTATATGTATTTTATGATCCGAGAGATTTCGCCCGAGATATTGAAAGTGTCTGTTCTGGATTTCGTTGCGGCCTTATGGTGGATATCGTGGATGATACTATTGGTATGCACATTCCTGTTACTTATCTTCATTCTTTTAGATAAATCGGATAAGGAACCATTTAAGCAACTAGTATTACAAAGGGAGAACGTCAAAGTAAATGCATTTTGGCCGATTCCGGAAGCGTATTGGCCTGGGCCTGATCTTTCATTGGAGGCATTGGTATGAGTATCTTTTCTTGCCACCCTTAATGTATACATAGGTACCTCGTCCTTCAAATCCTTGCATCCACGTACTGTCTCCAAAAGAACCACCTCCCAAATTTCCCGAAAGCTTCCCCATTGATCGATATGAGTTGGATTCATCACCTCTTACGCAAAAGATTATTGAAAGCAGAGATCCTTCTGTGATATGGCCGTGTTTTGTGAAACGTAGTGGTTTAAACGGAGACGCACCGTTTGGTTATTGTAAACTATCCCAAGACCTTAAAGTGCATCTATACATCCTTCCGTACAATTATCCCTTCTTATCGGAACTCTTATGTAAATTGTATTATTCCTTGCTGACGATTATTGGTTAGGTGATTTGGATAGTCCCTATGGAATGCGCATAACGGAATTATGGATTAGGAAAATGCTCACTTACTACGAAAGTATTCCTCGTTATTATCAATCAGTAATGTGCACTTTTTCTACTGACATTTCCCTTTATGACATAGCAATTATTAAAGGCCTTTGAACGCTCACGGATTCCCAACGTTATTAAAGCCGATGGGAAACAGGCGATTTCTTTTAAATTCTCAAATGAGATGCAAAGACTTCATTCAGAAGCTCGAGCTGACTTTGACCATTTGGTGAACGTCATTTCTACTCCTTCGGAACCTTCTCAGTCAATTTTGGTAGGGATTTTATGATTTTATAAAAATTTTCCAATAGATTCAAAGGCACCTATGTGTATATTTTTCCATTTTCAGATTTCTAGAATTACAACATCAGGGTTCATGGAAATAAGGAGGTTCAACGGAGTTGAGAAACAGTTGGCTAGGAAATGGTATGAGAATGCCAGCTGCATTCCTCGTTCGAAGCTGAGGAGAATGTTGCCAAAACTCAGGGACAATTTTGATGCCATTCTTGATGGAATTGGCCGACCGATGGACAGCGAGAGCATTCATAGTCAAACTATCAGTGAAATGGGAAATTATACGAACTACAGATTTGCCCAACCGCGTATTGCACCTTTGAGGGATCTTATTCAAGCCCCAGAACGTGTGGATACTTTTGGAAATCCGTTCCATCGGAAGTCGAATGCTGGGTTCTTGATTGATGAAGTGTCTGGCGATGATATGGGATTCTCGGGATCTATGTCTTTCCAAGTGCAAAGGAGTCCTTTTAAGCCTAGGGGAAGGGTCAGAGGTCCTTTGCCTTCAGATTTTCGCCTCTATGTCTCCCGACCTAATAGTCCTGCTTCGTCTCCTTATTCTGCAGATAGTAGGTCTCATAGTCGTAAGTTTTTTATTATTTTTGATATTTACTCTCTTTTTTTAGTTCCTGATCTCAACGGCCATCATATGCCTGTGTTGGATAAATCCTCTTTTCATTCGGAATTGAATGGTGGTGGTGACAGTGGTGATTTTCATTCATCTCAGGAAGAATCAGTCTTCAAAATTAATATTGAAGTAGTCAATGAACTTGTGGAAATCGTACGAAGTTCATCAATAGGTAAATTACCTCGGGTAATTATATCTCCCTTTTAGACGGTTCCAAGTTGTATAGCCTCCTTGGAAGATTGAAGGGTAATCACCAAAACAAATACGACGCCGTGTCCTATGTAATGGCGGAGGCGTTGCGTCTGAAGAGAGTAGATCTGTTTAAACTCCTCACTGAATACCGTTCGTACATTGGAGTACTCCCTATTGCACAAGGCAAGGTCAACGGATTGGATCAACCAATTCAACTTGTGAATGGATCGAAATGAAGCTGTGCCGTATTGGTTTTGTATATATGCACATAGTATGTAAATAATGTACAAAGAGCGAGGAAATCGCACTCGCTTTGCACAGGCCAAATGATTACTACTAATAAATTTTTTACATTGTTGAACATTTGAATTTCCTCTTTTGTGCTATTCAAGTTGAGTATTATCTGGCGTAATTGCCATTACGGTTCATTTTTCAGCGCTAAACAAAGAACATGGTACTCTTGGTTTGCGACAGGCAGTTAAATTCAAGTGGTGAAGACTTGAAAAGATACCGGATATCAAATTTTCAGGAAATTTTTGACACTTTTATTGAGTACAACAACTTTCTAGAGTTTGAAGAAGTTCGAATCAGCTCCAGCAATGAGGTTCTCTATGTACATCAGAATGAAATGGCTGTAGTTAAATATGACTGCTCGGGTAAAAATGATAGTTCTCTTCCCCGTTATGCTGGAACCTCGGAGATGACGTCATGTCTTGCGGTTATTCTCACATCTTCTATTGGATTTTCTATTGGACATCTTGATGGGAGTTACTATGAGATGACAAAGGAATTTTTTGAGGTTTCTGTGGAACATCTCAACCAAAGTACCGAAGAAATCCTTGATGTACATATTGTTGGTGGCTTCCTGGATGAAAGGGGCTTTTCAGTGAAATTAACATCACAAATAATGTTCTATCTACTAACCTCGCCTCACCGATTTCGACTGAAAACTCTCTTTTGTTATTACTTAAATGATAGACCGAGGACAGAATCCGGCGGGGGACAGATACACGAACCGATAGTTCGAGCTGTGGTATTTGATATTGAAACAGGCACGGTGAAACCAGCCTCTATTGAACCGAATGCTAGAGGTCCTTTGAGTGTACTGCGAAACGCCTCTCTTTACTCAGACACACTTCATATTAACAGCATTTTCGATCCCGTTGCCCGCGTGTTGCGCTTCGTAGAATTCAATATTCCTCTGAGGAATATGGTACATCTTGCTCAAAGGGCGAGGCAAATAAATGCAGAGCTGGCGAATTGTTCTACAACTCCCCGACAAGAAACCAATCACTTTTACGATATGTTGAGACTTACCGGCGATCTAGTGGCTCACATGCTGGTAGAAAGGAAGAATTTCTTTGAGAATGGGAATTTGGAGTTTTCGTTTGATGCTAATTCAAAATGCTGGATACCACTGAATCCTCAAACAGAGGAGGCTTTGAGGCATCCTTTAACTTCTTTTTAACTAGGGGTTATATTTATCATTTGCTAGGCTGTGTCGGTATGTAAAGATTTGGGATTTTATTTGACTTAAACCTATTTTGCAGTTGAGCTGCTTTCTAATTTGACAACGTTGACTTCTGGATTTAAGCTACTGATTTTTAATAAATAGATTACTTCGGATATTACGCCCATTGAAGCTACTTGCATATATAGGAGTTGAAATGTGCCTCTGAACACTTATGTTCAGTCAGGGTGTCTAAGATCTTTGCAAGGTCGCCCTCCGTGTTCTCGCTTATCAATTCGAGTGATCCGCACCAAAATAATGGGTGACTCTGCAAGTGTAGTTGCTTCACGAAGGCTAAACATACGCGGATTAGCTCTTGCTGTAATATGCTCCTTTACATTAAAATAGGGGTTGTAATAAGTCAGAAAGAGGAAATCTGCAGTCAGTTTTAAACATGAGATGCAGACGACCATCTATGTCAAAGCTAACCTATACGGCAGGGGACCTGAAGAGAAGTGGGAAGTGGGGTTACAAATGTGGATTTAGTGTGAGGACCAGTCATGGAAATCGGGGTCATGAGTAAATATGTTGATCAGTAGGGGTCGTAGAGTTGAGCTTAAGTTAGAAGTCCCGGGAA
The DNA here is from genome assembly GCA_900708905.1 of Hymenolepis diminuta. Classification (NCBI taxonomy): domain Eukaryota; kingdom Metazoa; phylum Platyhelminthes; class Cestoda; order Cyclophyllidea; family Hymenolepididae; genus Hymenolepis; species Hymenolepis diminuta. Next base: position 285,413 of record CAADRB010000053.1, on the reverse strand, counting down.
GAAGATTTTGATAATTCTTTTGGGGGTATATGAAACTATAGAGACTAGTTCTTGAGATATCCTTACAATTTATTAAAATAATCTCTCTTGGCTTAAAGTACCTTTATTTATCTTAACTACCTGTTCAAGGTTGTTAGAATTCACAAATGAGTCAAACTGGTATAACTAACCGTTCAACTGAAAGACGTAGTCAATTAACTCTGGATGTTACTGATAAGGGCTCACTCGAAAACTCAGGGATCGGCTCGTAAAAAGTGGGCTTTGGTACTAAAAAAGGTGAATTAAACCTAAGAATCTTTTAGAAATTAGTTTTGTAACGTAGTAGGAACCTCTTATTGAAACCCAAAAAGTGTGCGTCTTAGCTAGATCGAATCTTAGTATATTGTGCCAAATTACAATTATACAGGTAGGTAGGTATGCACTGGTAAATGCATTATCAGGACAAATATAGATACTGATCGAAAGGATTATTTTGTCCAGCGAAACTTTCGTCCACCTGTTAAATTTGAATTGTTGATATTGGTTCTAGATCCTTTTAAGAAGGAAGACGAGATTTTAAAAATTCGAATTTTCATATCTCTGCTATTCATGTTTTTACTTGATTATTGCTTATTTTGATTGACAATACTTCAGTAACTGCAGTGTCTCAGGTTGCGCGTACTTAACAAAACATGGTGCTCTTTGTTGGAGGCAAAAAATTTCATTTTTTGGGTGAAAAAGACTGCGAACATAATTTGGAAAAGAGTATCCATAAGGGTTTAGCCTCTTTCAGCACTGGACCCAACAATAATTTGAGAGAGTTGGAGGAGGTTCAGATTTCCTCAAGCGATGAAATTCTCTACGTGCACAAGAATGAAATGGCTGTGGCAAAATGTACCTCTGCAGACATTGACGATACTCTTCCACGTTATGCGGGAGCCTCGGAGATGACGTTTCAGCTATTAGTTATTCTTTCAACCTCCAGGGGATTTTCCATCGGTCATCTCGATCGAAGCGGTCACGATTTGATCAAGGACTTTTTTGATGCTTCATTAGCGACGCTCAGTAAAAAGAATGGAGATGAATATATTGACTTACATATGGTTGGTGGGTTTGATGATGACAGGGGGCTTTCAGAGAAACTTACAAGACGGATAATCGGTTATCTCATGGGTTCTAATCAAACATTTCTACTGAAAACCTACTTCTGTCTGGACATGAACGATCAATTGATTGGTGACAAAATCCACGCACCAGTTCATCGAGCTATGGTATTTGATATTAAGATGCGCAGTGTAAAACCAGCTTCTATAACTCCGGCAGCGTGGGGTCCCCTTTTGGTTCTGCGAAATGCCTCCTTATATGCTCTTTCAGAGACCCCTCATATGAGTAATATTCTTGATCCCCTATCTCATCGATTGTGCTTCAAGCCCTTTATGATCCACTGGAAGAAAATGGTTGAACTTGCCCAGTTGGCGAGTAAGGCAAAGGCAAGACTCGCGCTGTATTCAAAAACTCCCCAGCAAGAAAGTGATCACTTTTATAATTTGTTGAGACGTACTAGCGGCCTTGTGGGTTACATGCTAGTGTCGGGAAATGACTTCTTTGAAGGTAGAAATTTGGAGTTGTCCCTGGATGTCACTAAGAAACAGTGGACCCCACTGAATCCCCAAACTGAGAGTGCTAAGAAACATCAGCTGGCTTTAAATTACTGATCTACCTTTTGGTTATGCATGCGATCTATCTGTAACTACCCGCTTTCCTTGATTTAGCATTAATTTTAGTAATAATAATAATTATTTATGGCAATGGAAAAACTCTTCATTAAGTGGCAGGATAGCGAAATAGTAAAGTTAGAGATGGATTAAAGATCAAATTGGAGTGCAGGATGATGTTAAGCATCTTACTTTATTTGAATTCTGAAGGTATTAAGGGATGTAATTCAATTTATAATATCCTGATTTGATTTCTGGGTGACTGAGTGAGCTCATATCCGTGATATTCAGAGCTTTTTGACAAAGTGATGGAATTGAATGGTTAGTCATTCTACGTTGACTCATTCGAATCTTCTTACAGCATGAGCGGGTAGATGAGACAAGCAATTGCAATTACAAGAGTTCTCTTGAGGTGAACTCTTATAATATTGGAAGTTAAAGCTGCGTACCAAGAACGGGGATTTTCGTGATGGCACATTCAGATTTGGACACCAGGATTATATTTTTTGCAGTTTTTGAAGTAAAGCCTACCACTACGGTAATTATGCCCTTGGCAGATTTGTGGCCATTTTACGATAATTAGGTTGCAAAATTTTGTTAATATTATGCCTTCCAAGTCAATTTCAAAGATTAGTCTTGCAAAGAGAGGAAATATCTGGAAACTTCTGACTGAAAGTCCCCTACCTTGTTTACTGCTGCAATTACTTATAATAAATGTCAGGCCACCATAATACTGATAGAACAAGTGAATGTCAAGTTTTAGCATTTTAAATAAGGTGGATTTGAGGACGTTGGTCCAGAATTTCCCTCTTTATTGAAAAAATTTAATTGGAGAACACCAATCGATACCCTCTTGTTTGGATTAGCTATCAGCTGTTTTCAAATAAATGGGAAGATAGTCTTGTGGGAAGGGGATTACAGTTTATCAACACATTAAAGTTCTTGAGTGGATTCTATTAAGTTATGCTACGTTAGAAATGTCTTTTCTAGACTCATATCTGCTCATGTGTTTGTGAGGTATAAATGAATTAATATGATAAGAACAATCATTCAATTAAACCAAGCGCTCAATAAGCGTCAAGTATCGTATTCGTGAAGTCATCCAGTAATCTAGGGGATCAGACCATGAAAATTGAGTTTTGGAACATTTGGATATTTGAAAGTGAATTATGTGGACGGCAAAATGCTTCCCGAATTCAAAAGTAGTTAGAATCTGAACGAAACAATTCAGTATTGGACGAAAGAGTTATACGATGAAGTTAGGAAGCGCACATTCTATCTAATGAATAGAACCTACAAAATTGTTGAATTTTCATGGATAATATTTTACTGATTTAAATTACAACTACTTAACATAGTAATGATTAAAAAGTTTCGCTTGTGAGAAGGACTTATGTTGTTTGATTTGCACTCACAGAAAATTCGATACTCTTTAGTTGCATCAAACAGCTGTTTCTTTAAATTGCTATAAAAGGATCGGTTGCTGAAAATCACAGCTTAAACCAACTAGTCGCTGAATACCGCCACTCAGTCTTATAAACACTTGTGTAGATCGAGAAGTACGCTTTCTTCTGATTTAAAAAGATCATGATCTGTGAGGTTCGTGATTATAAAGCTCTTGAAATTCGGTGTAATTGTTCACTGTTCAGTCCTTGAAACCAAGCTTCCATTGAAAGTGACCCCCTCAACCCTAGACAATCTTAAAGGCAAAAACACCAGTCACGAATCGAGAGTAAGAGAACTTTTTCTTTTCAGTATCGAAATCCTCTTATTTCTCTCTTCTCCCCATCCTGCACGTTTAATATTGAAATTTGTACATTTCACCGCTCAACTCGTACCTATGATACGAACTACACCTGACCGTTTATGACCAAAATGACTAAAGAGCAACGTGATGTTGATAGATGGAGAGATAATAACGATTAAGGAGATGCATTGTCCGAGTATGATATATAAAATTTGACACTACCAATGCCCTCAATATGGGAAATCAACAAGAAGAGTCACGATAGAACACAGAACAGCATATCCCAGTTGATATACGAGTAAGGAGTCCTCCCTATATGGAGCTGATCCATAGGTATGTTTGCCCAGATGACGAGACATACCGGTCTGTAGAATTAAGACAATCACTGACTTGCGAATAAAGATTATGTAAAGACCATCTCAATGAGATATATACGTATATATACTATTGTGATTAGATATTGATTGCTTTGATTCTAGTGGTCCATACTGACCCAGAAAAAGAAAGCAGATAACTTTTAACTTAACGGCAGCCTTATTCCCTTTTACTACAGCTTTAGATTACGTTTAGCCAATGACTGCAACGTCAGCGGGATCCCATTCCCAGGCACGAGCACAGAAAAAAATCAATAATTGGTAATTCAGTGCACGAGCAGGAACAAAAACTGTGAACTTTGTTCGGGTGCAAAGACGTGTTACTCACTGCCTTATCATTTACTATTTAATTTGAGACAGAGACATAAATCAGAAAACGCAGAGAAAAGGAGCATTTTTATTTATACTTCACTTAAAATCAAATTTTGTCCTCATCATCACACACATACACACAAATTCTTTGTAATGTGCGTAACACACAAAAGTGGATGGGGAAGGAGGTCAGGTCGACACACAAGTTATGCATATATAGTCACAGAGAGTCAGAACAAGAGAGAACGTTATGTTAAGAGAAAGAGTCAGGACAGTAACTGGTAACTGTATCATCGTGTTACTTATTCAAAGGGCGGAGAAGATTTAGTCGAAAACAAGTGTGGTAACCTTGACCAGCAAATTAATATAATTGGAAGACTGGAGGAGGTTGAGAATCAGCATCGTACTAATATAACCAAGGTGGGAGAAGGTAGAGAGTACGTAGTTGAGTTGATTTTAGTGTTGGTATGTACACGACCGGCAACAGTAATAGTTTGTTAGTTTTACTTTCAACCTCGAAGGACCGCATTGATTATCAGGGTCGTAATCACAGCGAGAAGGGAGGTGTTAACGCCATCTGAAAAGCCCGAGTTCGACCTCTCACCCAGCATAGGCCGACCACGGTGGGGAGGAAAATCGGGAAGAAAAAGTTTAGAGTCCGGTAGCCTTGGATCGCCGGGTTTGAGTTCAGGCACTGGGAGCCAAATGTCGGGGGGTAATTCTCGTGGTGGCGGAAGTGGCTTCTGTGGTTTGCTGATTAACGGTGGCTTCTTGGTCGGTGGTGGTTGGTGGGGTCGATCGATATCGATTGACGGTGGTCGTGGTGTGTCGGGAGTATGAGTTGGGACAAGTCCGTCGTAGCCGGGTACTAGAGAAAAGTAAAGCAGTGTTATTACTTGTCACTGTGCCTACTCACCTGCGTGGCCCCTTCCTCTGTTGATCCAACTTAGTCTGGTAGATATTTCATATATATCTTCTTCATTAAGAGTGTAGACTTGCTCATATTATACTCTGTCTTCCCTCTAAGTTTGGCGTTGATAGAGTAGCCCTATTAGCTTCTTAGAAGTGAATTATTTAAAATCGATAAAATCTACAACTCCCAAGTCCTTTAAAGAAGGCGTTTCCAAACATTCATATGAAACGAGGGAGCCTTCCTGGTGAGAAAATCGAATTCTAGCACCACTCTTCCTTGTTAATCAGATTTAAATAGTGCGGCTGACAATTTCATCAACTGCGTGTGTACTGGTGGGCATCGAACTCATGACTCCTGACCTTATAGACATTAGCCGCTACGCCATATTAGTTACAGTCAGTGACGACCTACCCACAGAAGTGTGCAGGTGTCTCATTGATCGATAAGGGTTCAAAGCTGGTTACCCGATAGTTGAACGAGCATTCCTCAACAAAATAGATTTTAGGTGTTTTCCTTCCATAAAAAGAACATTAAAACGGATTCCTAAATACTACACATATCAAATGATACAAGCAAAATCTAACTCGGGATATAATACCTCTGCATCCATAATGAACATACTTCAAATTTCAGTGGAATAAGTAACCGGAATTCTAGAAACAAAAATCATTGGAAATTCTGCAGACCATATTCTTTGCAAATAAATTTAAGGTCTGACTGGAATATTATTTATATCATATACCCCAGAAAATCAGTCTGATGCTTCCCAAAAGAAAAGAGAATTCTTAATCAGTTCATTTCAAATGAAGTAAATCTGAATTAAAACCGAAATCCAGGTGACCACAGTTTACTTTCCCCGACCCTACGCTTAAAAAGTAGCAACATAAAACTAACATTCATGGAAATCAGGTCGTTGTTGTTCATGTGACGTTTCTCCAACACCTGGGTAACCAATATACCCCGGTTGAGGGCCTTGATGAGGTGGTGGTGGAGGCGGCGGTTCCAGCACATCATCTGGTGACATTCCACTTCCTTTGCCTTGACCTCCTTCTTCCTCACCCTCCAGATCAATTCCTCCTGCTTGGGGGGCTGAAAAAACAGGTTGCTGAGGAACGACTCCAGGTTGTCCAGGATACGGTATCGATCCAGGTGGGACACCACCTGGCAAACATCGCGGATCCACACCACTACCGGCGCTCGCCATTGCTTCAGGAGAGCAGTCTGGAGGAGGTAGTTCGTGACCTTGACCAAGACCCTGACCTTGTTGAGGTTGTGGAAGCTCCATGGGTTGAACTTCGCCTTGGTTAATTGTCCCTTGGCTACTGCTATCGGGGAAGTATCCGCCTGCCTGAAATTGAAAGGATGGCGAAAGAAATTATAGGTCATTCTCGTGTAATACGGTGAGAACTTAAAGTCGATTGCGTAACATTATCCGATTTAATTTGTAGATATTTATCCCCCGCAGAATTATGTATAAATCCTCAAATATAATATGACTTTTATACGACATTGTCGTTTTACTTTTACACCGATCAGTGGCAATTTGTAAAGATCAAATTTTTTTCCTCAAGAATTAAAACTTTCATATAAGTTTCCTAAATCATTTCTTCACGAACATTTTCAATTATATTATCTTTCTGAATACTTCTAATATTTCCTACTCTGAGCCAGCCCGATCTTATGATTCGATTTCACAGTTGAGGCTCCCCAGGCTCCCAAGACTTGTCCTGCACTTATACAGGACACCCGACGCTGTTAAGTCGTTGGGTTCGTTTGACTTATCGTCAATCTGCAGTCGACTGACTCAAATATATATATGTACATATAATACCCTCTCCGTAGACTCATACATCATCCGCAGTGTTCACGAAATCCATCAGTCCATACAGACCGATCCACCTCTCTTGGTCCTCTTCTCGAAACTTCCATCAGTGAACATTGCTGGTTGCAGTTATCTTCGCTTTCTACTCTGTTGTCTTAGTGAAGATTGGTATAGGTTGCAGAATAGCTAGGTACAAAAATCAGATACTTAGCTGTTAGTAGTGCTTTTACGAACTTTTGATAAGCTTGTCGATCCTTCCCATTCAATTATTCCTGATTCACCCTCCTACCCGTGAACCGCCAATCTACCTTATACGGATAACTATCTACATGAAAGACAGTTTTGATTTTCACAACCCTGTCTTCCTTCTATCTCGTTTTAGGTAAAGATTGCAGTAAGTAAGGGTGCTCTGTACCACACCATCAACTTAAAAGAGCTCACCCCTTGTCCGAATTGTTGTTGTCCTGACTGCTGGGGACTCTGTGAACTCCAAGGTATTTGAGATGGTATTTGTCGGGACGGTGGCACAGGAGTTTGTATTCCAAAGTCCTCATCATCATCAAAGCCACCCATCGGCTGAGTTGGTGGAAGCGGCAAACTTGAATTAATTCTCTCTACTCTCGGTGCTGCAGTGGTCGTCGTTGTAGTTGTGGTCGCAGTAGGTCTTCTTGACGTTGTCACTGCAGTTGTCGTTGTCGGTAGAGCAGTTGAAGTTGTTGCCGTTGTAGGCGCAATTTCCACAAGCGGAGGAAAAGCCTCAGGTCCGGGGAGAACACCATCACCACCATCTCCACTGCCCTGTTGTTGGTCAGGGTTGAGGGGGGAGGGTTGCCAAACTTCAGGAGGAGAAGGTTGGGGCTGTTGCACGGGTTGTACTGGCTGGGATTCCCAGGGATTAGACTGTGAAAGGGGAGGAACAGGCCCGGGTTGCTGTTCCCATGGTGTCCCTCCTTGACCCCAAGGTACGTTGTTACCACCACCACCACCACCGGATTGATTAGGTGGTGATGGGGCGGGAGCGGGTTCCCCAAAACCACTGCCTTCAGTGTCTGCACCACCGCTAATTGGTGGAGGCACACCCCAAGGTTGATTGGGCTGAATGGGTTCCACACTTGGGGGTACCTGTGGTGGATATCCTGGTGGTTGTCTCGACGGTGATTGAGGTGGTTGCAGAGGAAAACCTCCAGGATACTGAGGTGGCTGTTGGGGAAGAAGTGATGGGGTACCAGGGACTGGTGGACCTCCGGCTGAGTCGTACCCACTTTCTGCGGCATCCATATCAACATGATTTGGTACCTTGAAAAAAGTTTAGTACAAGCAAAGTTTAATATATATAAATATATGTAGATGTATATACAATTAAATGAAAAAATACTAAAATGAAACATTAATAAAAGAGAAAAGTAAGAAAGATATCATCAATACCAAAAATAGTACAATTATAAATGAATTTAAAATGACGATTTCATTATAAAAAGAATTAATGAATATGAACAATATATTAACACATTCAATGATACACTTAGTTTATTTGTATCATATTCACTAATAGAATTGCCTTCGAGTTGATGTTTTACCAAGGTAATGTCCACAGATAACTACGGATAGTTTAAAACAAAAAGGGATTAAATGAGTGTAAAATATAGTTACAGAAAAGACCACATAAAGAGAACCCGTTTATCTGATTCTAGGTTGAAGGATGAATCCCTTTTCACCGAAATATTTATCTTACGTCATCTCTAATCATCACCAAATTTGATTATCTTGTCCTTATAGTAATGTCTATAAACTTTTAACCTTTCCTGTGACCCCAAGCACTCCACAGACAAACATCGTGTGTCCTCAACTGGCCTATTTTCATCGATCGGAAAAGGTAAGCATTACCTCGGACGATAGTAGCAAATACAGCGCTTAGTCGGTTTTGTTATTAACCAGTCCTGTCTGCACTGGCCCTTCCTTTTCCTACAAATCGTCCCGACCAAGTAAAGCACGCATACAATTATATCCTTATGCGTGTCCTCACCCAAAGTGCCGATTATAAATAGCCTTTCATTAGACACACACGACAGACAGGAGACCCTAGCTCATCAGGCGCATCTCCCTTTGCTCAATCCTTCTCCTCCAACTCTCTACTTTTCCTTGAGACTCTGTACTGAGGTTTGTTCAATACAACCCGGTCTACGCAATCCTTGGTGTTTCTTTTCTTTCATTTGCTGTTAGCCATTTACCGCTACAAATTGGTGATCCACTACAAGGTGTTTTTTTCTCTCTATTGGATAGAAAGCTTAAGTTGCGTAGTTAGGGTCAGCAAAAACAAGCACAACTGTAAAACATATTACGATACGCTCAAAAGTAATGAGTCCAACTGTTTATTCGATATCATCCATACGTTAGAATTTAGCAAATGATTCATCGACCAAAACCACAAAGTGTAAATATATAGAACATGTTCAAATATGTTTTGGATTGTTCAATGTAGAGCTTAACAAGGGTAATTTGGTTTGAAAATTATTAAAAGTGGCGTTACTCTAACTTATGAGAATCTGAGCGTGTACAATGCACAAAAGTAGTATAAGAAAAAGCTTATGAAATGTGTTAAAAATGAGGAACGAGCGCTGATCCTCAGAGTACTAAAGCATGAAAAGCTGAAAACAAAAATTCAATTTAGTAAAATTTTAAAATAATTTGTCGGATTAACATAACCACAGACTAGCTTTAATTTGAAACTCAACTTAAATCTTAACTTTTGGTGAGTAGAACTTTGTCATACTATAATTCACTAGTTCATCAAAAGTTTAGTTGAGGCAAATTCTACCAGAGAAAAAAATAAAAGCCAGCTATTCAAATTATATATCTCGATGTGTGTTTATTTCGATTAGTAAAGATTTTAATCAGACGATCTGAAGTATGATTAGAATGCACTGTCAATCATGTCCACATATCATAGCAAAAGCCTTCTACTCAAGATAGTTTTACGCCAAAATTCACTAATCTGAGCACAAGCGGTTTAGATCAACACTGTTAAAAAACAACCCGCACACGGTTCTAGACTGCAGTTTGTCAGTTATCATTTCCTTAAAAATCCTATTAGCCAGTGGTGTAGCGGACTGAAAAGTTCAAAGTCACGAAATCGATACGTACCAGAATCAAGTTTCTAAACAATTATACCCGTTGGTGAAACGAATTTTCCAACAGAAGCTCCAGAACACTACTTTCTATAATTCCCTTCAACGGCATTGAACGGTGATTTCAGCTCCCACTTTAAGTTAATGGTATTTATTAGCTATCCAAGAATCATTAAACCTTAACTTCTGGTAAAAAGTATGCGTAGTCAATCAAAAGTCCTAAAAACTTAAGATCAGTCTGGCTTACCATATCCGATCCTCCTCCTTGACTTCCAGGTGGCATTTGATAGTTCCCGCCTGGTGCATAACCACCAGCATTATTACCAGCCATTGGCGGTAATTGCATCATCGGCTGCGATGCACCATAATTATTCATCACAGCACCACCACCAGTTCTCCAGGGATCATGTGACCTTACGGGTGTTTGTCCATACATCTGTCCAGCGGGTGAAGGACCCATTGGTTGCAGTAGACTTGGTCCCCCATATGAAGAATTAGGTGCAGATGAAGTGGCGTTTCTCATCTTTACTTCGGCTAACATTCGAGCCCCTAGCTCAAAGGCTTCTGGATCGCCGTTGTTCTGGGAATTCATTGTCTCCAAGCCACTAGTTAGTGTTTGGAGATCAGAGATTATGCCGGTGTATCGTTTCGATTGACTTGATCTAAAATAAGAGGTTGGATTACATACAGTTCTACTGAAATCAAATAAGTAGTAGGTGGTGCAAAATGATATGCATATAAGTTGAACTAATTTACTGGGAAACGGGTTGAGGATTCCAGCAAGCAGCATTTGGAACAGTTGTCGCAGGACATACATTTTGCGATGCTCGATCAAAAAGTTCTTGAACTCCAGAGTACTGAAAATTGAAAAAGGGCGGACATTAATAACCGCAGAAAGAGAGTGAGAAATAACCCAATGGGGAAAGTTATATGAGAAAGAAAAACAGTTAACTCTTAATTAATAGCCATCACCAGTAATTTAAACAAATCAAACTAAAAATTACCTACCACTCATTGGATACTGGATGAAAAGCAACAGAATACAGTTAGGTGTAAAAAATCGTTTAGAAATATTTATTAAAGAATTAAAATTTTTTCAGTAGGTATTGAGGGAAGTAGCTAATACAATAAAGGAAAGCCTTATCGACCCCTAACGTCAAAACTGTCATTCGATGTTTTCTGCTAAATTATCATTAGGCAACATAGTTTAAAATTACATTTTCCAGCCGTAACAAAACCATCAATAAACAACATTGAGCATTAATTAATTTCCGAGTCCAATTTCCACATGTCAATCTTTGAATGGAGATACTGCCGACTAGACATGATTTAACTTATTCCTTCGATATGTGGAGCCTTGTTCACATTAATTCTCAGCGTTACATCATAACCCCGGGCATAAATTCATTTGTGCCGTAAGATACAGACCCGTAAACTACGAAGTAAACCGAAACTGGGCTAAGTTAGCGACAATGTTCAATCACTCGCTATCAATAAACAGATGGAACAATGGTAATGAAGCACGGCCGGGGGAAGGTTACATATAGGACTGGCCTCCCACTGCATGTTGCCTTGTCACTTGTGTCGATGGAGTGTGCGACACATCACTGTCTCCCTTCGCCGCTTGTTCTCTCTATTCCTCAACCTCCTAATGAATGCTTGTATCGCCAATCGACCCTTTACGTAACTTGTCTGTAATAAATTCTTCAATCTAAGCCCGACGCGTTTTACAGTGTATCTTGAAGGTGATTAATACGAGGAAGACGAACGCCAGTTTACTTTAACTTTCAAATGGTCATGCCAACTGGTTGCTAACATATTTTAAATCAAAATAGAGATAACAAAACAAATTAGAAAATAGACAAAAAATTGATTAATTTGTGGTCAGTTTGGCTACGATTAATGGACTTTCAATAATGAAAACGTGTGGATTAGAAGACAGACTCAAAATGCAGGAGGAATATAAGCTCAAAAAGCGGCATTTCTCTTGTTTCAAAAAAATTTTGGTAAACATGAATATGGAGCCACCAAAAACTTAATTAATTTATGGTTCGGTTTGCCACAACTATTGGATTTTCAATAAGAAAACGTGCAGCGACAATGTTAACTTGCACACTGCCCTATTCTTGGCACAATCGTGTGTGGACATCAATTTTCGAATGAGTGATTACCCACCTGCTTCCCACCGTACATACTTCATAAAATTCTTGTCTTAGTTCTTTAACGTATGCATAAATATGCGTATAGTGCGTATATTTTTCGTTTCAAGATTATGGTGTAGTTCAAATTCACTAATTAGAATTCATTCCATCCAATTCTTTGCTTCCTATCCAACAGTTAGGTTTACGAATTGAAATAATATTAATCTTGTGGTACATCCTTTGTTAACATTTAAGTTGTTTATTGATTAACCACAGTTATTAAAACCCTCACGTTTATTCTTGCTTCTTCATCATACATATAATTAACTAATTTTGAGATGGATGTCCCCCTTGATCCACTCTAATACAAGTCTTCATATCACATTGTTTTTGCCTTTCTGTCTTGTGTTGTAGTTCAGATGAGCAAGATCATAACAGAAAGCAAAGGTATAACAAAAACTTACATAGAACTTAAGTTGTGTGGCCCATTTACTGAGTTTCTCCGGGGCGTTGGCTACAGAAGCAGCGTTTCCACCTCCAACACTTCCTCCGCCTCCACTTGTACGTCTGCTAGGTTGGAAATAGAACTGGTAGGATGAGGAGCCATGAGACGACTGAGGTGGAGACTTCTGATTGTTACCTCCTCCAAGAGGAGTAGGTGGCACTCCCCAGGCCGATTGTGAGTCTGGTTGTTGCCATGCGGCGCCTGGATAAGAGCCCTGTCGTTTGGCTCGTAAGAGCATTGGTTCGTCATCGAGCGTTGAATTGTCAAGCGACCGGCGCAGGCGATGCGAGAAGGGCCAACTGTTGCCTGCATTATTAGAAAACACAAAATAATGGATAAGTTCCAACCCTGATGCAGAGGACCGTTCCCCAACACTCATAGTGAGCAGAGAATAATTATCCTGCCCATCTCAAACGAAAATCCCATAAAGCCGAATTTGGCCAATTCTAATCAGGTACCCATAACTCTGTGCACATTGATCGCTACGCCCCCGATCTACGCTAATCTTATCTTCTATATTTTTGTAGGCACAAATTTTATCATAGAAACCTGTTATTCAAACAAAATGTTGAATGACTTTTAATCTGTCAAACAACTTATAACATGTAAAAATAGGTAGAACCACAGGTTAGATGAAAGTTTCAAGCACTTTTTTTCAAATCTTTTATCGGATTATATCGAACTCAATCTCATCAACCTAGATCATGCCTAATTTTATATATTTACCATGTTTCGAATATTTCCAAGACAGTACCGTTAAAACATAATACTACTATTTATCTCAAAGGCAGTAAATGGTGTAAAGAGTAATCTTACCCGATTGTTTATATCCTCCAGCCGAGTTAGAGGTACTACTGCCGCTACCTCCACTATACTTGCATTCCTGCAAGAGCTGAAAGTAAAACAGGAATATTACTCATAGACAATCAGTAAACTGATACGTGTGATGAGGACAAATATCATAAGGCCAACAGGGTAAATTAGATGGCAGAACAAAATGAAAAAATGCACCGAAAACCGACTTATCAGTAAATCCAGTCGATATTTTATTCACTGAATAAAAATTTCATTTTCATAAAATTTTTACCATTATATGATTTTACAAATAGAAATTTGCGTACTTGAAGGACATTTAATAGTGAATACTCAGAAAGTGAGAGTATTCCTCTATTTAAAAGAAATAAAAAGACATTTGATGATACAGCTTGTCCACTTGTCAAAGAAACCAACAAATGATATACCTAAACCAATGAAAGGCCTCGTAATTATGAAAGAGCAAACGTTCAGAATTTGACATTAACGTTAGCGTTATTAGCATATGGAAAGTTCTAGGCCTATGAGGAAATATCACCTATATAATTTAGAATACTGAACACTTACTATGCCCAACGCTGCTTGAACTACTAGTTCTGAACCAGAGTTATATAATGAATTATAGTATTCCCTTTAGTAATCTGCCGGATAAAAATACTCTAGTCGAAGGAAAGAAAAGATAGACATAGTTCTTATTTATTCAATATTTTAATAATTTTTAAAATATCTTTGACAGTGTTCTTATTATTCAATTAGTGTGCGATAAGTCATACTTTGAACCTCCTTAATCTCGAATACACATATTGTATGAAAGTATTAGAAGACATAATATAGTTCTATCTCCTAATCGGTTAGATGTCGACTCTGAATAATAAAAACGCATTGGTACATTTGATATTAAGCCTCCACACTAAGGGGGAAGCCCCCAAGAATTTAGAGATGATTTGCTGAGTCATCCCCACCCGTTTTGGCAGGGTGTGATGTACCACACTCTACAATGCTCTCAACCAATAAGTGGACAGAATATTTTGGAGAGACAGGTAGATAGATGAGATGAAAGAGAAGAGAAGCAGAAATATAAGAAAAAAAGATAATCAGTGCTGACGAAGCAAGTGTTCGTGAACGCATCTGACTGTGTGCGGGGTGTATAATAACGCAGGAAGTACGGCGCACACACACAACGTCATTGGCATCACTGATGTTGCAAAAGTGAGAGCGAGATATAATACGGAAAAGGAACAAATTTGCCGACTACGGTGATCATAATTGCTTGCAAGTGTTCTGATGGTATGTTGCTACAAGAGTCTATAATTGCCCCTTTTCGAAATACTAAAATCTTATTTATACAATAATCAATCTTCTCAAGAAAAAAGGAAAGCATAGTCAACCCTTGCTGCAGAAAGCTGAAATAGATTATTTAAATTATTAGGCACAACCGAAAAGATAGAGCCGGCAAATAATTGCGAGTTCGAACTGAATAATGGTCCAGGAAATTTCCTAATTCCGCTTCCAAACCCAAGGCGTTAAGGTAGAATGTTATGATAACCGTTTTAGCAAAAGAACATCAAGACATCATTTATCAATCCCACTTCTCATGTACAAATTCAAAGTAAACAATCATAGGGAGGGAACAAATAATTGCTTCCAAGGTTTATAGAGATTTCGTAAGGGATATATTATCAGCCCAAGCCTGATTAATAATAGAGGTTGCATCGAAAGCAAATAGTTAGATTTGGACATAATAATGGAATCCATAAATTAGAACGACTAACCTTTTGACGTCCCATTTTGGCCATATTTTGTTGGAAACAAGTCCTAGATCTTACATGTCGGTATGACTTATAATAAACAGCTACTGAGCTTAAGGAAAAAGCGAGATTTGATAGGAACGTATTTATTGGTTATCGCGTACGTAAATTTAATAAATGCTATTTTTACGTTTGAACCACATAAAAAATTTTTATTTTTATTAATAACTGAAATGTAAATATGCAAAATTATTTATTATATATTTATTGGATAAAAATATTCATTTCTATCAAACACATGTCAAAATCTGTGTGGAGAAAATTAGCAAAATTTGTCGTGATAACAAAATTGAAGACATATTCAAATACCATAACCCTGATCAATAAATCAAAAGAAAACGTAAAGCATGAACGTGAGAAAACGATAAGTAACTGCAAGTTACAACTGATTAAAATTCTCGAATGTACTCTAAAGCCTTCATACATTATCTAACACTAACAAACAAATCGGAGGATTCACAGTAACCAGGATTATACACATACAATGGGAAAGTGTGAGTTAGTAAAGAAACAACAAAAGTGAACTATCTGATTGGTTAGTTTGAATGACATTCTTGCTTTCGCTTTTATTCTGGCGGACTTTTTATGAGTAATGAATATAGGTGATCTGCAGAAGTTTACGATAGGCTCCACTAAGAGTAGGATATTTCAGAGAAATCAAATAATATGAGAGGTGTCTAGATCTGTAAATATTCCATGCATCCTTACTGGTTAACTTGGTTATATTCTAAGCCAAAGACATTTACATGTTATCATAAATGACAACCATCACGAATTCATATTCGAAACTGTTAAAAACAACCGATATAAAGAAGTCAATCAATAATCACCAACCATGGTCCTTAAGGAGTGGCATTAGAGCAATAACAAATATTTCTAGCCATAGATGTGGCATAATTTATTCCTTCAATTTGCAGAGTTCGTTCACATAACTCCTTTCATGTTATTATCGGCAATCAACAAACAAAATATGGAAATTGGAACAGAATAATCGTGTAAAGATCCTCAACAACCCTATTTATGGGGATACTCCTCGGAAATATTTATTCGAGAGATAAGATAAGAGAAAGTTGGAGATATTGAAAACTAAACTGATATGAAGAAGAAAGTATTCAAATAAAAAACCGAAAGGTTACCTCTCGTAGGCCACCTGTGAGATTTCTTTAATAAATACCAAATGGAACCCGTTAAAATATACCTACAGGAATGCTATCTATAGGCTCGAAATGGGCTAAATGGGTTAATTAATCACGTAACCAGTCTAATCCGTAGGCCAAATTATTTGAAAGACAACCCGATATTATTTTTGAACCCCATTTGTATAAAATTCAACAGTGTTTGGAGATTGTGGGAAAGGGTGAAATCCCAACTGCGAACAATTCTCGAAGCATTTAATATCCAAATTAATCAAAGTTCACACATTAATCAAGACTTAGTATACACACACTGGGAAAACACAAGATTAACAACGGAGATTGGCAATCTGATTGGTCAGTTTGCATGAAACTGTTGCACATGCATTTTGTTCTCGTGGACTCTTCATGAGAGTCGTTGTGAGTGGATACAAATTACTATACGGAAGTTTACGGTATGAATTCCAATAAGGTTGTTTTATGGTGATAGTTAACGTTGTGACAGAGGGCGTCTCTAACATCGCTAAACGTTCAACGGTCCCCCCTCCCTACCAAATTTTCAAAACTAGAAAACAAAATTGACATATTTAGAAATGAAAGGAAATACGAATGGCCTTAAAATCGTACATTAAAAAACTGAAGCTATTTCGGTAGGAAAGTGAATTTATGATGGTTAAGATGGGATCTAGACATCAAGATCAAAGCAAGTGAAATTATTAGATGCCCACTGAGGTGTTCTACGGTTACAGCCACTCAGGCTCAGTAGAAAGGGAGAAGGCTTTAATGTCCTTATATATTGTTTTAGATAAATACAATTAGTTAACTACCCTGTTACTCAGTACTAAAGCAGTGGAGAAGAGTGGTCGAAAAAATTCCAGTGCTCACGAAATGAAATAAGCTAACAGAAATATATAAATTCTGTTCAAGGGACAAAAAATATTCGACTTGGCATCCTATAAAAAATATGATTTAATGAAAAAGACATTCGGGTAAATTTTCTTCTAATAATATCACTAATTTTGGGAAGATACGGAAACACAACTAGAAGCCAAAAGTAAAGAACGATAAATTGGCTGAGAAGAGTTTGCTTTTGGTAATCAAAATACATTAGTCCAATGGAAGTTAGGAAGATTACAGACCAGCTACTTTTGCAGGAAAAGTAATGCGAAAGAAGATCTAACGGTCAAGATAAGCCGGATTTGAATAAGTCACCCATCAGAGGTCCAAAGTGATGCAAGTAGATTTTGATCGCCTCAACACTTATTCCTAATGTAAAGGCTGGCTACAAAATTGTTAGATTTCAGAAACGACTTAAATAGTATCTTCCAAACTAATTTTACCTTCTAAACCAGTTTTCACTACATAAATAATCCAAGATGAATAAAAAAGAATGCTTAGACTATTTTACAACTGTTTTCATTGTTCGAAATAAGTGAATAATTACGATTCAACGAAGATTCACGACTTACCGAAGGTTTTACCGAAGCATACTTTTGGTGGACATAGGTGATAGCTTCCGAGAGGAATATGTGCAGATCCTTATTCACAGATGCAAAATTTTGAGTCCTCTCCAGGCGTTTCGTAGTCATAGTGATACCATCTTGAAAGAAAGTCACACGAGTATTAGTTTTTTCCTCTCAAAGGGAAACAAGTAACTCTATTAATGGGGGAGGAAGGGAGGGAGGGGAAGAGGGGATTATCAGTATAAAAATTTCTCTCGGTTAGATTTCTGGTCCGCATGATTCATTCAAAGCAAAAAATACACGCAGGCAGACAAAATGGGAAAAGACAGTCACAATGGGAACTTAGGAAGGGTGCTTTATTGGGACAAAAGGAGAAATATGCATTCAGGTATTTTGCCAACAGTAATTAATGGTGAAAACTGTTCGCTAGGTTAAGAAATAACAATTTGCCTCCTGCATTAATGATATTTTGAGTAACACTCTCATTTGGACTTCGCAAATGAGAATGTTAACTGGCACGTCACTGACGCACATATCGAGATTATTGACTATCACAAACATAGGGATAAGATCCTAACTTTGAAAATGGGAAAGGAAGACTACAATGAAATGAACTATGCCTCTTAGGTAATAGGCAGGCAGCTTGATAAATCATGGATTCAGATTAAAACTCTTTGGATGTCCTAATATTATTTCCCGTTCCTACTCGATCCTCTCACATTTTACCGGACTAATCTACTGTTCCTTGGGTTTAGATACTTCCTAAAACTCTGCTTTGTTTGGTTATTAGGTAAGAACCGAACTATAGAAGATTAAAGAGAGTATTTTAGGAGTAAACCCTACGCAAATAACAATTTTGAAATTAGCTAAAAAATATGTTTTTTCAAAAATTGTCAATTAATTCTTTAATTCGTACAATTTAGCTCGAAAAAGTAAAGTTCATAAATACCCTCAAACAGAAAACCTTTGGGAATAATAAAACTTACTTTATGATATCAAATACTGTTACATCCTTCTGTAAGACTTACACTTCTTCAGACATCGTTAAGACTTGTTCGGTGCGTAATAAAAATAAATCATTAAAAAGAAACAAAGCCGGCTCTATTTCATCCCAAAATCCAATGTTTTTAGTTAACGAAGTTAAAATAAAATTCCTTAATCAACTGAAGGATGAATCCTCTTCTCCGAAATATATATCTTACATACTCTCTAATCATTAAATTTGATTATCTTGTCTTTATAGTAATGTCTGTAAATTTTTAACCTTTCCTGACCCAAGCACTCCATAGACAAACATCGTGTGTCCTCAACTGGCCTATTTTCACCGATCGGAAAAGGTAAGCATATCTCGAACGATAGTAGCAGACACCGCATGATCGGCCCTGCTATTAGCCAGTCTTGTCTGCACTGGCCCTTCCTTTTCCTTCAAATCGTCCCGACCAATTAAAGCTCGCATACAATTATATCCTTATGCGTGTCCTCACCAAAAGTGTCGATTATAAATAGCCTCCATCAGACACACACATACACACACACAGTTGACCCTAGTTCGTCCAACACATCTCCCGTTGCTCAATCCTACTCCTCCAATTCCCTATTTTTCCTTGAGACTCTGTACTAAATTTTGTTCAATACAGCCTGGTCAACGCAATCCTTGGTGTTCTTTTTCTTTCATTTACTGTTAGCCATCTGC